>CALSBV010012205.1:283888-306768 GCA_943590825.1 Bovichtus diacanthus | reverse complement strand
TAGCAGTAGTATTCAGTAGTAGTAGCAGTATTCACTATGTGTAGTAGTAGTAGTAGTAGTAGTATTTAGTATTCAATAGTAGTAGCAGTATTCACTATGTGTAGTAGTAGTAGCAGTACTATTCAGTAGTAGTAGCAGTATTCACTATGTGTAGTAGTAGTAGCAGTATTCACTATGTGTAGTAGTAGTAGCAGTATTCACTATGTGTAGTAGTAGTAGCAGTATTCACTATGTGTAGTGGGTGAATCAATCAATGTACCTGCTTGGTTGCAGCATCGGACAGATTGCGGAGCGTCCACAGACAGTTCTGAATCAGGCGCTGACTGGAACCTGTAAGATGTTGGCCCAAAGCCTGCATACCACCTGGACACAGACGTAAGCAGCTTTAAACAGATGTTTACAGACATCAACACTGAGTGTTTATGTTCATGTTCAGTGTAGTATACATACCAGCCTCTACTATCGCTGGCTTGTTGCTGGGACAGACAGACAGCACTTTGAGAACGCGACTGGTGGTCCACAGCAGCTTCTCATAGTTGTAGTTCCTTGTGATGAACACCAGACCCTCTGGGCCCCCATTGGCTAGGATGATCAGCTGACAAGAAACAGGAAGTAGGAGGTGTAATTCTGTAATAAATATGTGGACATGACAAAGATCTCCTTCCCAATGTCAAGTTCCCCCCCTCCCACCTTGCTCTCCTGGTTGCCATAGGACAGCAGCTGCAGGCAGTCAGTAGTGATGGCCAGGAACTTGGGGTTACTCTTTTTCAGTAAGGGAACTATCCTCTGCAGGCCATCAGCAAGACGCACCGCCATCTTGGCCCCCTCTTGGTGCAGCAGCAGGTTGTGGAGGGTGGTGATGGCATAAAACAAGACTGATTCCACCGGTGAGCTGCATGAGGAAACGGAGGAAAAGAGAGACAGAAAAAGATATAGCGATTTCATAAAATGAACTAATTTCAAGGGGCATTAAGCAATCTGTGACCTTTAAAGAACTCTATCAGCCACCAATATCTCATTCTACACAAGGTTGTAGGACTTGGGGTGAAAAAGCTTTTGCAGTTAGTGTTGCTTGCTAAAAGCACCATCCTCCATCATTGAGCAATTGGAACGGCGAGTCTGTGTGTGTGTGTGTGTGTGTGTGCGCGTGTGTGTGTGTGTATATTCTCTGTTCAAAAACTTGGAAATGTCAGCACCTAGTGAAGCAATCACTGGGATAATTAGTCAGCATCCAGCAATCAGCAACCTTTTGATCGTATAACCTAATAACCAATCTCCTACACAAAGTGACTGCTGAAATTTACCTGAAATACAAACAGTATTTTAACATTCCTGTATTTTACCCTTTGAAACCTTGGCTATTTGTGCTTGGTTTTCACTCCCTTTATTAACAGGCAAAACTAATGACATTCCTATAAGCCTCAGCTGCACTTTGTGCATCTTTGAACAGAGACATGTGTCACCATCTCCCCCATGTGCAACCACCTGCTATTATGTGACTGAAGTTCCACACTTGGGTCAATGGAAGACAACTGAGTCAACAAATGTATTCCCTGACGATAAATAGTATAGTACCTTGCATTTATTTAGCACCTCTCAACAGGATCTAATGTAATGTTAACACACACTCACACACACTGTTAGCTGAGACAACAATGTAGGGTTTTGTATCCAGCCCAAAGACACGTTGACATGCAAAAAGAAAGAGCTGGGGATCAAACTGCCAATTTCCGATTTGTGGATAGCCCGCTCTACCTTCTAAGCCACAGCCATTAGAAGCTGTTGAAAAAGCTCCAAGAAAATGTAGTACATGGACCTTCAGTTAAAGTTCTTTTGTCAGACCAATAATGAACTTCCATGGTGAACAAAGTAGTTTTTGTTGTCAAAAGTGCAACACACATCAGCAACATCACAGGTTTTTTTGGGAGCAATGACAAAATAATCTTGATTTAAAGTCCTCACAAAATGAAGTTCATAAGGCAGTTCCATCAGAAGCTTCCCAGTGGGATAAGGAGCTTTTGTTGGACTGTGAAAACATCTAATCAGAGTTTTTGAGTCACAAAGGAGTCAGTGAACTGCCTGAAGGACGACACCCAGAACGACAGGAGGACAGGTATACGTCAGCAGTCCTACCTCTCTCTCTCTCCAAACCTGATACGTAGGTTAGACCAGCTACAGCATTTATATTTTGATCCTTATTTTAGAATAAATGGTGAATGTTATAAAGGATAGATTTGTGTCGTATAATCATTCTGAGCTGTATGCTTTTCCCTTGCTTAAACGTATACAAAAATGAATCCTTTGGATTTAAAGTAAAGTTGTGGACATTAAGACTTAATATCTTTTGATGGTAGTAAAATATAGGGTTTTGGGATATTTAATATCTTAAAGGTTCTGCAAGGTTTCTCTACCCAATAAATAAAACAAGCCCATGGGGCTTTTAATCCCAGCCACTGAAGTAAACCTAGTTATTACCAAGTGCACAGATCAAAGAGGAGAGCTGCCGATATTATTATCTGACTTCAGAGCTATTCAGTCAGCAGTATTATCAGCGTAAGCAGGGTAGGCGCCTCGACGTAGGTAGTAAGAAACTAGATGAATCTCCTCGCCACCAGCTTAAACAGTCTTGAGGAACCTGTTAGGGTTATACTCTATAGGCCTTAGGCTTGGACCCTTTAATGTGAGATGTACTCTAGATACACCCTGGTTCTATCAGGGTGTAATCTACGAGATCTAACAGACCTTTTTATTTTATTTTTTTTAGAATTTTGGTTAAAAGACTTGTTGCGTGGAAGGCAGGGTTTCATTTTGACTTTTGTTTTGGTTCTAAACATGACTTTTTGACAAAGCAAACATGCAAGGTACCTACTGTAGACTTTGAAAGGAATCTATTGTGGTTCCAGAAGCCTACATGTTTAATGTGTAAGATAGACCAGTATTTAAACTTAAAACAGTGTAACATGTGTTGTGTTGCAGAGATATAGAAGTTAGCATGCTAACAGCTAGCTGCTCCATCCAGTGTGTAATACCACTTGTTCCTCTAGAGGTGATAGTGAGCTAGTGTAGCTCCAGTCTGCCTCAGTACAGAGGGAGAAGAAATCCAGCTGCCTCACTCAGACTCAGGTTCACCATCACATCCATGATCCCTGCACATTCTGAAAGTTTGTTTTGATTAAATCCAAAGTGGCAGAAACGAGAGTAGAGTGTGCGGTAGCTGGGAGATGGACAGATCTTCTGTTAGCAGTTAGTAGATAGCACTGATCCATTAGCCCGCTCTGACTCCCAGTGCTGGGATCCACGCCGGCCGAATCCAGGCCGAAGCAACTGCACACTCCCCTCCTGACAAGCAGTACAATGTCGGTGGACCGTACAGCCCCCAGTGTCACAGTAAACACACAGTTATCTGAGCTCCACATGAAGATTATGAGATAGCAGAGATATTTTGACCGACTCTCAAGAGTTTCAGCAGTCTAATCTAATGAAGTGAGAGAGAGAAAAGAGAGGTATAACAGAAACAGAAAATATGCAAGATGCTCTTCAATTGCATATAAACATTTCTCACATGTTCTTAAGTTTGCGGATGACTCCGTATGCTTTGGACGGTATGCCTTGGCTTGGGACCAAACCAAACATTTAGCTTCCCTAGAAGTGACAATGGTGGCCAGTTCAAGTCCTGCATGGACCATGATACGGAATGGGGACTGGAAGCTGGAGAGATGCCAGTTCACCTTCTTGGCACTGCCAAAGTGCCCTTGAGCAAAGCACCGAACCACAAACTGCTTTGAGCTCCTACATGTTGCAGAAACCTTCACTCTGACATCTCTCCACTAATGCATGACTATAGGTCCTATGTGTGTATTGGGGCCATAGGTGTGTAATGAATAACAACTAAAGAGTGTAAAAATAGAATTTCCAATTTGCCCAATGAGGGATTGATAAAGTGCTTCTTTCTTTCTAATAATCAGCCTTTTGCACAATGAGGAAGACAGTCATGGCCCAGTGGTTTGTCAGTTGGTTAGAACAGTCTTTCCTACACTGATCGTGTCTAAGACCAAAGAGATGTTAATTGACTGTCGCAGGACACCTACTTCTCTTGCTCCTCCCATCATTAAAGGGAAGCCTGTGACTGCAGTCCAGCAGGACAAATACTTGGGAACCATCATGGATGATAAGCTTACCTTTGATGCCAACACTGATTTTATTTAGAAAAAGGTAAACAATTTTTTTTTCTTAAGGAATCTCAGACGTTTTAATGTTGACAATTCTCTGTTGACAGTGTTTTATACTTTTATTTTCTGTAATCTGTCGGTTTGGTTGGTTTTGTAAATCTAAAACTTGCTGGGGAAGATTGCAAATAATATTTGCCACTTGTCAGAGCCACACAGAAAGCTCAGGTCATCTTACTGGACTCCCAGCATACTCTAAACAGTTCATTTGTTTGCATCAAGGTGGAGGTTTAGCCTCCCTAGAAGTGACAAATACAGATACATGAGGTATTTTATTCCATCAGCTATTGGCTTTTTAAACAAAATGTGATTTTGCCTGATTTGATACGGTGCCCCCTGGGTGTGAAGTTGAGATAAAAATGAAGGTCGAGTTCGAAGATTGGTGTGGTCTGAGCAAGGTGTGATCCATGCAAGGGTGCTGGAAGTAATTAAAACTTTACTCTACTCTGAATTATATTCATTTTGGTGTACTGTTGGCTTATCTGTGTATATATGCAAATAATATAGGAAAGATAATTTAAAAAAGCATCAGACATGTAGAAATGATCAGGTCCCGTCCCGTTCGTTAGATGTTTTCTGTTTGTGCTTCCTGCTTTATTTTGTTAACTGTATGTTCCCTTTGTGTCTGTTTCTAGTTTCCTGTCCCCAGCTGTCTCCACTCTGTTCATTAGTGTCTCCACTCTGTTCGTTAGTGTCTCCACCTGTGTCTTGTTATCCCCTCCCACTTCCCGGTGTATATAGTCTGTGTGTTGTTTGTCCTTTGTTGCCAGTTCGCCTTCGTTATTCATGACAAGAGTTCCAGCGTTGATCCCGTTTCCCGTGTTCCCGATTCCCCAGCTTCTTCGACCTCGTTTCCGTGACCTGACTCCGATTTCGCCTGCTCCTTACCTGTTGTTTTGCTACGCTGAGGACCCATCTGTGCATCGACCTAGTTTCTGTGACCCGACTCTGCTTATGGATTTCCCCTGCATGTTTGTTTGTCTACTTTACTCAGTAAAGTACATTACCATCATCATCGTTCTGTCTCTGAGTCGTGCTCTTGAGTCCCTCTCTCCCTGGGTACTGGTCGTACCGTTACAGAAATAGATTCAAAGACAGTAAATACCATGAGGGAAGATATACTATTGTTATGAAAGTAGCTTATTTGAATTGATATTCATCTTAAATCGATTGAACATACATGAAATGTCAGTAGGAGGATGTTATAGAAAAAAGGTTTAATTGGGGAAGGAGAAATATAAGTTATTTGATATCAATGCCTATTTCCTGTGTCTAACCACATTACTGCCCAGTAGCACAGACACACACACACGATAAAGACTTCATTATGTAAGAGGTTACAGAGGGTGATAGTGGCAAAGAACAAAACCAAACCTGTTAAAAAAAAATAAAAGCGAGGGTGGGGAGTGTGTATTGAGGTGAATAAGGACAGAGAGGAGAAAGATGATGGTATAAATGGAATCACACACACCAAACGGGCTGCTCTCTGTGAAATTATTTTAGTTTTGATTTTTTTAAATTCAATATTCTTTCATTTTCTGTTTGAATTAAGCTCCCAAATCAATTAGTGTATGTGAATCATCCTCCTCTGTTAAACCTCAGTGTAAGGGATTAACTCTGCAACTCTGCCTGGGGGTTGGAAAGGCCCGAATTTGGTGCTACTGTAAAATTGAAGGCTAGCCTGTTAGCCTCATCTGCTACAGTTTTCAGTTGGCCTCTGGTTGCCATAGTGGAGGTAGAAGGCTTTCAATCGCTCACCACCTGGCAATCTGAACAACTTCAAATGTTGCCCCACTTATAACCTTTGCTAAATCTTGGTCTACCTCTGTACCCTTTGTTCCACAGTGTAGTTTGCAGAGAGGGTGTCATTCATCCGTCTTTCTTGAATCGGCATAACAATAAATTGTTGACAAAGTATTTGCAAAGCGTCCAGGGTCTAGGCTTTTTTTTGTTTGTCATACAATTTCCTTGGTTGAAATGGCTATAATCACATATAAAAATGTGAATCTGCAGCTCCCTTCGGCTTTACAAAACTTTATGTGAGGGAGTTTTCGTTAACTGTCTCACAACTTCACTTCATTTTTGGCCACAACAGGCAGCTGTTTACAGGGACAAGGCACTAAAAACTCTACACTACCATAGTCATACAGACATAGTCAACACTAGGTGGTGAGCATAGCTGATGGACCATTTAGCAGCTAAAGAGCCATACAGTATATTTCTTTTAGGAGTTGGTAGAGACAAAAAAAATCTAAATGATCATCAGTTGGCCAGAAATGAGTCCAAATGAAAGATAATGTTGCTTTGTAGACAACGTTTTGATATTATGTTTCGCATATCACCTTTAAAGGTGATGATATGTCAATGTTGTCTTCACAACTTGTTCCTTCTGCTCCCATGTGGTCAACAATCAGTTATTGCAGGTTTAAAGGACCTATCTCACCTGGCTTCCACACATTCATCGACATGAACAACACTCACATCTAATTGGCAGATTGCTAAAATGTATCTATACTCCCAGGGGCATGAACAACTATTTTCAATTTACTAACGCGATATTTAAACTCATTACTGGTAGGGCAACATTTCAAGTATTTCTACCTCAGCATGCGGACCAGTGCTGGTATTCCTCCAGACTTGAATATGGCCAGCAGTCCCTCCCTCTGGTGGGATAGGCTGTGCAGCACGCTGGCCGCGCAACGGGCAGTCTCCATGTCAACTGCCGTCGTCATGGCGCGCACCACGGCGGCCACCATGGCCGGAGACTGCACCAGCACCCGGCGACTGGCCTCCTTACGGGTCAGCTGGTTGACTATCATAGCTGCCTTGTTCACCACAACCTGGGGAGTAAAGAAAATAACAGTGTAAAATAGAATGTGTTTGACTGAAAGTTCAGTTAACAAATTCAAATTCAGTTCGCATACCGGATCTTCGTCCGCCAGTAGCTTGGTGAGCTCTGGTACTGCCCTGGTGGCCAGCTCTGCGTCGTCCTGGTAGTTTATCAGGTGGACTATAGCCGTCTTTAGCAGCTGGGAGGGTTCAGCCAGACGTTGCACATTGCTCTGTTGTGAAGGATCTGATTGGGGGGGCATGGCCGCCTCCCCCTCCACCAGGGTTTCTGGGAACATGGCAGCCCTGACGCGCTGAGCCCGGGTTAGTGAGTACTGAGCTTCTATATCTGTCATCAGGAGATAGAGAGAGAACGTGAGACTGCTATTGTGTGTGTGTGTGTCTGAAAACAACAAGACCAAGCAAAGAACACACAACATAATGATTGTATTAATTAGTTAAATAATGCTTACATGTAAATGTGTAATTAAAGTCGGGAGATGAAGTTTGTTCAACATTCAGCTAACATGATAATGAGTGTTATCTGAATGTATTGTATCCAATTTAAATGAAGTCCTTTGCATTAGTTCCCCAAAGGACAAATAATGGGTTGGATTGGGCTTCATTTAATGTGATCTAATTTCACTAAATATAGCTCAATCAGATTTAATCTAGACTAAACAGGACCTCAGGACAAGCAGCATATACAGTGACACACTGGTTTACAATTAAATGCAATATTAGTTATAATTTAACTAATATATAAATTAAATTGTTGAATGGTTTGTGGTAAGTGCTGACTCCTTGAAGACTCTGGTAAGGGAGTCCAAAAAAGATGCTACTGAAGGTCCCTGTTGAGATTTCCCATTGTCAGGACAACATTGTTTGTAAGTGGCATCCAAAACCCGTATGACCAGCACAAGAGGTCACTTGCCAAGAGGTCAAGTAGACATTGGGACAAATAACAAATGCTGTAGCTACATGGGTTGCACTGCAATGGAGACCAAATACACAAAACCATGATGGAGCGACAGACACAGTACTCTTATCATGGACTGGAAACATTATGCATGCCATCGCAAAGAAGACACACATATTGGTAAAATAATGCATTATTGTCAAGAGGGCATACCAGGAGGTAGAGAATCTGACACTGTGGTGTCTGGTCAACTGCCTCTCGCTGAATCTCAGCAAAACCAAGCACTTGTTCATGGACTCTGGGAAGCAGAGGAACTACACTCCCCTTAAGATTGACATGACCACAGTGGAGAGGGTGAACCACTTCAAATGCATTGTGGTCCACATCACAGAGAACATGACAAAGACACCCTGATCAAAAAGACACAGCAGAGCCTTAATCACCTCCGATGGCTACAGAAATTCAGAATGTCCCCATGAACCCTCAAAAACATTCTACACCTGCACTGAGGAGATTATGTTGACAGGGAACATCCCCGCCTGTTATGTCCCTGCAGAGACCTTACCACAGGGGGTTCAACCCCAACCTACAGAACATTTACAAAAAGGTGGTGCAGGACCATTAGGGAGCTATCCAAATAATCTTTTGTTTATTTAATTGAGTGATTAAATGATTATAGGACAAGTGAAGACAAGCACATATAAACAGACAAAAGAGACTATACAAAGTAAGGCAAAGACAAATGACAAAATATCAAGGGGTTAAAAGCGAACTAAGGAATACAACATGGGTTTGGACTGATGGGTGTGGAGTATGAGGTGTGTGTGGGGGGGGGGGGCAGTGTGAGTAGGGCAGGCCCCAGATGAGACTATTAAGGGTGCGGGCCGAAACTGCATGCATCGCAGCAGTGCGACAGGTCAGACAGAAATTCTCCAATTTGCCTTTTTGAACTGCTGCTGCTGCCTGGGAAGCGCTACCGCAGTAATGTGGGGCAGCAGAGGATAAAGAGGAGCTCCTTCCCTCAGGTCATCCAAGTCCTGAACGATGACACTGCCAAGGCTTCTGAGACACTGCACTTTCAACTACCTCCACCATTCCTCTGCATCCCTTTATATATACACCATATTTAATAGCTGAATATGTAATATTTGCACGTATTATCTTATCTGTGTTGTATATAGTGTTGTTGTAAAGTTCTTGTTGTATATACTGTATTTTCTTGTGGCGTATATTGTATTTTAATTTAAAGTACAGCACAGTACTGGAGAGGGCAAAAAAGCGATTCACTGCAATGTAGAAATATGTTTAGTTTGTGACGAAAAAAAAAGGGTTTGGTCAGATGTGTCTTTGGATGGTGACACCTTAGTGGTAGGAAGCTTCTAAAGATTATGTGGTCTGGATCTTACTCATCCTTTTTGAAGAGCAATTATAATTTCCATGATTACATACTTGGTGGACCACATGGTTTTGTGTGATGTTAAATGTTCATCATCTGCCCAAGTCTGCAAGGGTGTGAGAGCATACACACCATATGTGCAGACACATGTGTCAACACATCCACCTATGCTGACACCCAATTTAGTATGAACAGAATCCCAGGCTCATCCACTGTCCATGTCTGCATCTATTTTGTCAAATTTAATCGCACTTAATCCTCAGTGAAGCTGCACTTGGCACCACAGTGGCTTTGAGCTAAATATTAATGTCAGCATGCTACATAATAGGCCTATGCTCAGTATAACATCTTAATATGCTTAGATCATTGTGTTGGCATGGTAACATTTGTATTGGGCAACTAAAACTTGGGAGATTGACAAAGTTATTACGATTCATCGGGAGGAGAACATGAATGTCTACAATAGTAATCCATCCAATATTTAGAGATATTTCAGTCTGAACCAAAAATGTCCACCTCAGGATCACCAAAAATGATGGGATACATTGTGAACCATGTGATTTAATTGCAATCCGTTTCGTCAATGTGGAGATATTTCAGCCGACCAACATTACCATGCTGCTAGTGGAGGTGCACTGTTTCCGTGTCATTTCAAATTAAATATTTGCGGAACATTCTTCTGAAACCCACTCCCCACTCACTTGATGAGCCTCTGAAATGCTATTTGGTCCCAAACAGTATTTGAACCTTTCAAAATGCAGAACTTGAAGTAGCTAATTACAGTGATAAGTATGCATATATGTATTTAAGATTTACAGGATGAAGCAGTGGAATAATTGCCAAGATTAACTGAGCAGAATATAACCATCTGCTGTTTAACCTGGAGGATGACTTTTATACACTAACTGGGTGGTAAAATGATATTTTGCGTTGAGCCTCAGGTGCTATCATCATTAAAGATATTTTGCAGTCCTGCCGAAGGAGGAATAATTGCTTGATAGATGACTTAATAATCTCAGAGCTGATGACAGACTTGTGAATTCAACCTTATTAGCCTCAGCCTAAAGGGCAATGGTACTTGTGAGTTTCAAGAACGTTTCACTGCAAGCTATGAAGGAAAGTAGGTAGAGTACAATGCCACATTCGGAGAACATTATTCCAGGTTTCAATTAAACTAAAGGAAAGAAGGAGAAACAATGACATGTTGTCTGGGGGTATTACTTCATATTACGTGATAGAGAGACGGTTTGAAATGTGTCTTTCACTTGGAATACTGGGAACAATCTACCTTAGAAACATTTTAGCACATACTCAATGTGGAGTATTAAATTTCACTTTGTAGACAACACTCTCAGACAACTTTATCAACAGTGTCCCCTGAAATGACAATTTTATTTGACACCTCAAATGGTAAATGGACTGCATTTATATAGCACATTTCCAATCTTTCTGATCACTCAAAGCACTTTACAACACGTCAGCATTCACACCCATTCACACAGAGTTACCATACAAGGTGCCACCTGCTCATCAGTGATAACTATTCACACATACTCACACACTGTTGGCCATGCCATCCGGATCAATTTGGGGTTCAGTATCTGCAGCGGCTGAGGATCGAAACACCAACCCTCCGACTGGTGGACGACCACTCCACCTCCTGAGGCACAGCCGCCTCAAGATTTACTTTAAATGGCAACTTTTTGTGGCAATGTAGTTAGTAATTTTCAGGGTGTTCCTTTTTTTAACTCACTGCATGTCTACACATTTGACGTCTGCACATCTGATGAAACAGATATGCAGTCTATCAATACAGCAGTCTGAATATGTTTATGCTTCAAGTTTATTTTCCTCCATTTTATGCACGTAACTACAGTCATTAAGTATTGGGCTCTACTGCCAAAACATGGGTGACTCAAAGATTATTTATTTGTTTATTTAAAACAAGGACAGTGTACAATAAATGTATTGCAATTACTAGGGCTCTGGATGGTAATGAACCACGTGTCTGCCTAATTACATTACATTGTTACAGTTCATTTAGCTGACGCTTTTGTCCAAAGCGACTTACAATAAGTGCAAACAATCATGAGGATACGACTGTAAACAGTGAGAATCTTGCAAGTACATAAGCTTCAAATCGGTGAAATCATACAAGTGTAGAACAATAGCTTCAAATAAGCCAAACCAAAGTAAGAGCAACAAAGTCAACCAATAGAATAAAAATTCAACCAATAGCTTCAAATAAGTCAACCAAGTGCAAAAGTACAACAATTTTATTTATTTTTTTATTGACGGAAGTGCAGTCGAAACAGGAGGGTTTTCAGTCGGTGACGGAAGGTGTGAAGACTTTCCGCTGACCTGACATCAATGGGGAGCTCATTCCACCATTTAGGGGCCAGGATAGCAAACAGACGGGTTTTGTTTGTAGGGTATCTGGGTTCAGCTTTGAGTGAGGGAGTGGCGAGCAGATTGGCAGATGCCGAGCGAAGTGAGCGAGCTGGGGTGTGTGGTTGTACCATGGCTTGGATGTAGGAAGGGGCTGATCCATTCACTGCACGGTAGGCCAGCACCAGAGTCTTGAAGCAGATTCGGGCAGCCACTGGTAACCAGTGAAGGGAGCGGAGGAGCGGTGTAGTGTGGGAGAACTGGGGGAGATTTAAGACCAGTCGGGCTGCAGCATTCTGGATGAGCTGTAGAGGTCGGATGGCACATGTAGGAAGTCCAGCAGGAGGGAGTTGCAGCAGTCAAGACGTGAGATAACAAGGGCCTGGACCAGAACCTACGTTGTCAGAAGGGGACGAATCCTCCTGATGTTGTAGAGAGTGTATCTGCAGGAGCGGGCTGTTGCAGTGATGCTGGTGGAGAAGGACAGTTGGTCATCCAGTGTCACACCCAGATTCCTTGCTGTTCGAGTCGGGGAAACAACCGAGGTGCCGATGTTGATGGTAAGGTCTTGAATGGGAGAGTCCTTCCCCGGAAGGAAGAGCAGTTCGGTCTTGTCAAGGTTGAGTTTCAAGTGGTGTACAGCCATTCACTGAGAGATGTCAGCCAGACAAGCAGAGATGCGTGCCTCGACCTGGGTTTCAGATTTGCCAAGAGCCAAGTGCATTGGTGTATAGAGAAAAGGAGGGGGCCCAGGACTGAGCCCTGAGGAACCCCAGTGGTGAGTTGGCAAGGGTCCGATAGAGACCCTCTCCAAGCTACCGTGTAAGTGCGGTCCTTTAGGTAGGATTCGAGCAGGGAGAGAGCAGAGCCAGAGACTCCCAGTTCTTGGAGGGTAGAAAGGAGGATCTGCTGGTTCACTGTGTCAAACGCAGCTGAGAGGTCCAGAAGGACGACAACAGAGGAGAGGGAGGCTGATCTAGCAGCGTGAAGTTCCTCAGTGACAGCGAGGAGGGCAGTCTCAGTTGAGTGGCCTGCCTTGAAGCCAGATTGGAGCAGATCAAGAAGGTTGTTCTGGTGAAGGTAAGACGAGAGTTGATGAAAGACTGTTTGTTAAAGTGTTTTGGAAACAAATGGAAGAAGAGAGACAGGTCTGTAGTTGTTCACTTCAGAAGGGTCGAGTGTGGGTTTCTTTATGAGAGGGTTCACTCTTGCCTCTTTAAGATTGTTTGGAAAGCAGCTAGTTGTTAAGGAGGTGTTAATGAGATGGGTGAGAAAAGGAAGAAGGTCAGGAGCAATAGACTGGTGAAGGTGAGAGGGGATAGGATCCACAGGGCAGGTGATCGGACAGGAAGAGGTAACAGGGGTTAGAACTTCATTTGGAGAGAGGGGGGAGAAAGAAGTTAGAGTGGATGGAGCTGATGTGGATGGTGAGTAGTTAGGGATAGTCGGTAAGTTGGAGAATGAAGAGCGTATGTCATCTATTTTCTTTATAAAGTAGTTGACAAAGTGAGAGGGTAGGAGGGAAGAGGGAGATGGAGGGGACTGGTGAACCTGCTGCAAGGTGAGAGGACAGAGAGAGTCCAGAGAGGAGAACAGAGTAGAGAGGAGAGTGTCTGTGGCAGAGTTGGCAGTCATGAGTGAGAAGCAGTCAGCTGAAAGAAAGGGCTGAGAGGACAGCTGAGCCAGAGAGGAGGGAGAGAGGGAGCAAAGGTTACGGCGGAGAGGTACAGTATTCAGGAAGTTAGGTTTGTTAGATTGGGAGAGAGTAAGATATGAAGAAGTGATCAGAGATGTGAAGCGGGGTTACAGAGAGGTTAGAGGTAGAGCAGTTTCTGGTGAATATGAGGTCGAGGTGGTTGCCAGCTTTGTGAGTAGGTGGGGACAGACACAGGGAGAGAGCAAAAGAAGACAGCCTTCACCCTTTCAGGCAGGAAGTCAAACATGTTTTTTGTGGGTGTTGGGCTCCACCAACGTTGTACCTTGTCACTATTCTGTGATCTTCATTGATGTGACTTTAAGGCGGAGCCCGGGGGAGGAACATGTCCGGTTTGGGGAACCCAGAATTGTGTTGTACTGGACCCCTTGTGGTGCAAGTATGGCAGATTTGGTTTCCTCTGTAGGATTCCTGGGCTAATTTTTGAAGATAGGAACCAATTTAAGTGATTTGGGCATCTGATCATCTGACCTTCCTTTGGAGGTTTTCCAGGCACGTCCAACTGGTAGGGCTAGCAGTGTAGCAATTCACTGTTTACAGTCAAAAATGTCGTCTGCTGGCCAAATCCTTGGTATTACATTTGCATGAATGCATTAAAGCTGGGACCATGATGAAAAAGTCAGAATTCTTGCTCTTTTAGTTATTGTTATTTTGTTCAATAAATCTTGAATTCTAAAAACAGATCACTTTTAAACAAATTCTAAAGCTATGTTTTTAAATACTGAGGTACATTGACAAGACAACATCTTGTCACAATACTTCTACTTTGAAAGCTCGATACAGTGTTGAGTAGTCTGCATTGAGCATAAAATAGGAACTTGTTATATTACGTTAATATTATATTATGTTCCTGCTAAAAGTAATATATATATATATATATATATATATTGTAACCCCCTCAACAGTGTTTATTACAAAATATGGGTCAAAATATTTGTCATCTGTACGGAAAAGATGATCGTTAAGATGCTATTCATTTATATAGTGACAAGGTGCATGTTTTAAAAGTTGTAGGATCTATAGAATTATGACAGCATGCTCAAAAAAGATGTTTGTCTTCAAATTACAAAGTCACCATGATACAGAAGTATCTGTATCAGTTGCAGACAGCAACTTGAAATTGATGTCTTGGAATAAGCCTTTCCTCAGGGGGAAAAAATGATTACAAAGTGTCTAGGAAGCGGAGCACATAGTCTGCTCTGTCTGGAATACAACTAGCTCAAATGTGACCTTTCGGTTTAAATTAACCTGTTGTATGTTGGCTCACCCACAAGTATTTTAGATTCAACAATGAGGGAAAAGAGGCAAAGCAAAGCAAAGCCTTACTATCATGGTTAATCCCACCAGGATTTGTGACAAAATTCAGAGCAGCCACTTTGTTTTATCTACAAACTTGGTTGGGAATTTGTCCATTTCCCAGGGGAGGGAAATATTCCTTTTGTAATGATATTGGCATTTAAAAGAAATGCAGAGGATATTTTGTGATTTGGGACCACACTTTGGTGTGAGGGAGTGCAATTAAAAAAACTAAAAAAACATCTCTTTATAGTGTCAAACGGCGCTTGGAATTAATGATCTTGCTGGCTGACCAAGACATTTCAAACACAAAGGGGAAAAGGGGATAATTAAGTGTGAGACATCATGTGCTGCTGTGGGTTTACCTTCTGGGTTGACACACCAGTTATTTGCTTTGGTTGCCAGGTAACTTTGCAAAGAAAAGAGGATAAAAAAAGAATGTTTCTTCGTGTTTACCATATACTGGCAGTGTATAGACATGATACGAGGATCGAAAGGGGAGGGATACTGGACCGCCAAATATAGGAGCTTATATTTCACAATTATGCCATCATTTGCCAAGGCATAACATACTATAGATTGAGTTCCTACATCCGAGGCAGCCATTGCTTTCAGTTCTGTGTGTTCAAGGACACACAAGTGCCTAAGATTGAGACCTGACCACAAACTTTCATGCAAGACACAAACCAAATTCACACGTTTTCACAACATGCATGTTTGTTCTCTGTTTGTCCAAAGTCCTGTTGCCACCCCTAGGCTAGCCTCTGTTCCACAGCTTTGGTAACTCGGTGTAATCTCTCCTTCATCATCTCTTTCATCAGTTTTGAAAGAGTGAATGTGTTTCTGGAGTGTACTATCCATATTCTAAGAATAATGAGTACCCACTTTCAAACAGAATAGAACCCTGCAATATAAAGAAAACTTAAACCTGAATAATCTATTAACATATAAAAAATGGAATCTCCCATGAAGTTTTACTAACGTGGCAGTGTGCGTAACACATAATTTCAACTGTTGGTTTCTCTCTTATGGGGTTGATTTAATATAAAAACTGGTGTGGAGAACCCTGTAATATAAAAAAAAAAATTAAACATGAATAATCTATGAACATATAAAAAATGGAATCTCCCATTAAGTTTTACTAATGTGGCAGTGTGCGTAACATCATTTCAACTGTTGGTTTCTCTCTTATGGGGTTGATTTAATACAAAAACTGGTGTGGACGAGGACAACTTTGTGCATGTTGCTCTGTCTGCACTGCATTGGGTGTGTGCATACACAGATGTGCTCACACTTGTGCCATGCGGCATGTATGGTCCAAACATACAGATTTGGACTCTCCCAAGTCCCTCTGGCACATGGGACATTTTTAGCTGTAATCTCTGATGTCTAAAATTTTTTTAAAAGGCCATGTCTTTTAAACTGCTGATGCTTAACCGGTAGACATTTTGGGCTTCTGGTAAATGGTTTTTATTAAAAGGCTTCAACAACAAACCGAAATAGATTGCTAAAGTTTCACTTCTTTGCAATTCGAATTTTGCATAACGTACTGAATAAACTGAAACTAAAAACAAGGAAAGAATTTATGCATCACTTTGGAAATGGTCAGCAATACGCAATTATGCATTGCTAGCTTGGTTTGGTCCTCTAATGAAACTCTGCTACTATCTTTATATAGCTTCTCTTGCTGAAAGCACATCACTACATGTTTCTGAACCAACTAAACATCTGGTTTCGAAACACTGTGTTTTGAAGGTGAAGGTGCTTTTGTGAGAGAGACGTTTGGGATTCAGGACTTTCAATTTCCTTCATCAGTATGTTTGTGTCGGTGAGGAGAGTGCCTGGCATCAACTCGTGGCACCACGGACAAAGACACAGTCGACTATATTTAAATTCTTCATTCCACTCAGTCACTGACATTTACAAAGGTGACAGTTTCACTGCTGGTTTGACAGATGGCTCTATTCAGCTTTTGAGACTCCTGGATCCCGAGATATGATGATTATAGCAGGAAAATGTGACTCATCGGCACAATATTGGCCTGCTGACTTTCCAATACTTGAAGAGAGGGAAAGCTCTGGTTTTATAGAGGTCCTCCAAGAAATCATTGACGAATTAGCTGAAAGCACCTGTTAGTGTGATGCCAATCCTAAAAGTCAGCAACTGTTGCAATTACTCAATCAAAAGCACCTTCACCTTAAAAAGTAACTTAAAAGGTCCTCGAATTTGAAATTCAGAGGGATTGCCTCCACATGGCTTATAATATGACGACAGCTGAGCCGGCGGATAGCAGCTAACGGTGCTAACAGCAAAAACAGTCAAAACAACGACAACAGTGCTGACAGAGCCAACAGTGTCAACCTGAGCAAAAGTTTTTTTTTCAATGCATTCATTTGCTAGCCAGAGGAAAAGCAAGGCGCGTGTTCTGGTTATTTACTTATTGAGTAAATCTAATGAGAATATCTTTTTTTTTTGCAATATTGTTGTTCATTATGGTCATTGCTGGAACTTTAATACTGTTTACCACGCCTAAATTGTAGAAAATTATTAATCACATATTTTTAACAGCATAAACTCAAGTACTGTACTCATAACACAGATTAAGCTTTACTACCATTTGTACTCTTGGATGCTGTTGGATCTATTTGTTTTCTCAAACTTTTCCACCTACATACATAGTGATAAACAGAAAAACCTTTTCAATTTGAATTATGTTAATACAATTTATACTGCAGAAGATCATTTTATTCAAACTGCATTTGGACTCAACTTGACAGAATTTATACTTTCAGTTAGTGATCCCATCTAAGCTTTCAGAATATGAACTGTAGCAAGACTGACAGAGTCCTAATAAATCCACACATTTAAAGCTGACTTTCAGTAAGTATTTCAACTTTAATATAATGAACTTATTGCCGTGTGTCACACTCATATCAGAGTTTCTATTGGTCCAAAGCTAACATGGGTCGGAGTAATTCTTCTTTAATTGGTGCAAAGTGTCCCTATCTACAGATATGCACTTTATAATGATACAGCACAACTTTATAGCTAATCATTTCGAGGACCCCCTGCCAGAGAGAATCACTGGACTATAGATACTTCATTAATTTATATTTTGTATCAATATATAGGCCTAATATATTATTATAGATTAAGCCACCCTGCAGTATATACAGTAGAGTAATTAAAATGAGCTCTGTCTTTACCAGCCGCAAGTGATGAACACATGAATGACTGCTAATGAAGAGACCAGTAGACTACAGTGTCACAGCACTGTGCTTCAGTATCACTGCTGACCAAATCACAAACAGTCTGCTGATATAAGTATATAAGAGTTTCACTGTGAGACGTTATTCCACATCTTCTCTGTGAACTTTACAATTGTGTCTGACTCTAAAGTGAAGCATCAGCCTACACTCAGATAATAATTATTAAAAGTATGGCAAGACAGTTTACTTTAGGGTTTACTTTGCAAGCCAAAATATGAGTCACACTGTCCATGTGTGCTGATTCATTCATTCATTTATTTTCATGCAGTTCTGTTGAATAACGGATTGTTAGAGATTATATGGACAGAATGAATGAATAAATAAATTTGATACAATGATGATTTCAGCTTCAGCAATATTTGAAGTTCGGCATTGAAATGCTTTTTGAGATTATTTTGAGATATCGTTGCAATGGTTATGGTCCCTGCTATCACTGAAACCATGTAACGTTGTTTAAATAGTGTTTATAAAGGAGTATCAGGGTCATGAACGTATGAATGGATGAATTTTATACAGTCAAGCCGGAAAGTCTGCACACCCCTTTCACCTTCTCCGTGTTTTATTATGTTACAGACTTATTCTACAATAGATTAAGTTAATTTTTTGCCTCAAACATCTACACACAATAGCCAATAACGACAGAGTGAAAACAGGTTTTTAGAAAATATGCAAAAATAGGTTATTTAGGGATTTACATATGTGTACACACCCTTGGCCTAATACTTAGTTGATACACCTTTGGCAGCGATTACAGCTTCAAGGCGTCTTGGGAAAGAAGCTACGAGCTTGGCACACTTGTTCCTGGAGATTTCTGCCCATTCCTCTTGGCATATCCTTGCAAGCCCTGTCAGGTTGGATGGAGAACCTCACTTTTGGGAGTCATATTAAAGGGTGTGCACACTTGTGTACATATGATATTTTACATTTTGATTTTTAATAAATGAGCACAAATGTCTAAAAACCTGTTTTAACTTTGTCATCATGGGCTATTTTGTGTAGAATTCTGAGACAGAAATTGAACTCAATCTATTGTAGAATACGTCTGTAACATAATAAAACATGGAGAAGGTGAAAGGGGTGTGCAGACTTTCCGACTTGACTGTATATAGAGCACCTTTCATGGACAGCACACAAACACCAAAAACACAAGTTTAAAAACCACACATCCACAAGGAGGAAGGGAGAATATAGTTATGAGGCTTCTCCCGCTTTTGACCATATTCAGGATATGATGTTATTGTGAGACATTTAGACAAAAACGTCTGCTAAATTAACTGTAATAATGTAATGTAAAAAGGGAACACAGAGAAACTGGGTTATTTATATCTGTACACATGATAAATATTAGAATCCGGGTTACTGATTATTATTAATTTGATTATTTTATGTGATGTTTACAAAAACAAACGGGCAATGGGAGATGAAGCGACATACAAACTGAAACCTGTCCTGTACATTTAACAACTTTACAGCTTTACTGCTGATTTCCTCTCTGCTCTGATCGTCAGCTGACTTCTCTCATCGTCTTCTTATTCAAGTGTTCACTTTGCGAGCCTGAATAGTTTTCACATTGTCCGTTTGAACATGTTTCATCATTACATCACATTTCTGAAAAAAAAAAAAAATTTGAGAGAAAGAGTTGTTGAGTTAGGGGAAACTTTATAAAGTTGTAATTATTCGTGACTTCTTATAAATTTGTTTGATACATTAAATTTTTTATTTCTTTGTTTGTCCCGCCTGTTACTGTGCCACTGAAATCAGTTGTCACACAGTTATTTCTTACTCTATATCAATCATCTCCCACTCGTATCGCTTTCATTTTCACGTAATTGTGCTGAATAATGCATTATTAGTGCATTCATAGACACAATAAGAAGTATTATCAGACAGGAACTGGAGCTGTGGTTCCTTCAGCCAACTCGCTATTTAATGCATAAAACAACAATCTGCATCGGTGTTTTACAAAAAACCTTCAGTATATTATTGTCATGACCTGTTATTATGATATGATGATATGATAATAGTCATTAAAAGTATGCTCTGTGTTAGACGCACATTTCCTCAGTCAAATATGATAAAAACTGATTATTTTAGCTGCAGTAAACTGCGTCAGCGTCCATCACTGCTCCACCTGGTGGATGGATAAACCATTGCAACTGATTTCCACATAATGTGCCATAGGGACGTTACTAGTCGGCCACATGATTTCTTTTCAGCCAAGGATCTGCGTATGACTCAGCAGGGATCCCTCAGGGACCTGCCAGAGTATCATCAGGGAGGGAGGGGAATTCTAGATGGCTGTGTCTGTATCTAAGCACGGAGTGTACAAGTGGGTAATAAAAGACTCACATTGTGGTATGAAAGCAAGGAGCCCAGCCTGCACTCATACTTTACTCCTACTTAGGCTGCTTATCTGCTATTGTATACTTGCTTGTATAACTTTTTAAAAGCACACGTGAAAGCATGAATATCTGTTCTTCAAAAGTATAGACTGTGTTACCATAATGCTTAAGGCTTTGATGTCAATTTTAGGCTCAGCTACATCATGTTTCCCCTATGGGTGAATACCATAACCATCCTCAACTCATTGTGGCATTTGATTTTGAGACTAGCAAGTCAGACATTAAAGGGCTACTACTACATGGACATGGTCACATGTAGTACGGTCTTAAATTATTCTATATTTGTGGTATTGTCAACAAATTCCATGTAGACCAAAACCAACAATGTGTTAGATTGTTTCTAAAAACTTTGTGACTTCACCACCCTGTCTGTGACTCTCAGCTCCAAGCCCTTCTGCTTCCAACTGAAGATGTAAATATTTAAAAACACCTCTCAAATAGTTACTTTTTTTTTTTTTAAAGGCTCAGTAATTTCCTAAAACTGGTCACTGTAGTTTTTAACAAACATTAATCAAACGGCACGAAAATAAACTACAGTGTGTGTGTGTTGATGGCACTAAAGGAACATTTCACCCGAGGCAAAAGTGTGGCTCATGGAAGTGTTTTAATAGTTTTTGGAGCTCTTTTTTGTCTTTTCATGGGATTTATTGGAGATAAGTAAAATATAAAATGCTACGAGACCTATGTTTTAACTTCTGTGTATGTGGAGAGCAGTGGTAAAATAAGTACTCACATTGTTTACTTGCGTAAAAGTAGAAATACCACGGTGCACAAACACTCAAGTAAAAGTCCTGCATTAAAAATATTACTTATGTACTTTTACTTAAGTATTCGAAAAACAAAATATACGTTAAGTACCATTTGAAAATATGCCCAATTTCAGAATAATATAAATATCACTGGATTATAATGCATTACAGAAATGTGTTCATCACTAATGCTTCATCTCGTAAATAGGGGGGGACTGATAAAAAAAAAAAAAAAAAAAAAAAAAATATATATATATATATATATATATATATATATATATATTCTGCCTGCTAGCTTAATCTATAATAATATAGCATTATTTATTATTATTATTTATTGATTGCATTGTGTTAATAGCCTGAATCTGCAAAGTAACAGTTATCTTAAACTGTCAGTAGTGCCGTTAAAAAGTACAATATTGGCTAACAAAATATACTTGAGAAGTATAAGGTGGCAAACAATACCAAAGCAAAGTACTTCAAAATTGTACTTAAGTACAGTACTTCAGTAAATGTACTGAGTTACATTCCACCACAGGACAGTTTACTAGGGAAGGAAAGTACATAAAATATGAGAATTATGCCCCATAGCTGGTTTTTATAGCCCTCACATTTACACATGTACTCCGTATTTAATTGGAATAATCAATGTGCATTTGATTTGAAAGTACAAGCACCAGCTGTCTCGCATAACAGCACAAGTAGGACAGTAAAGTTTGTATGACATGTTTGTGAGGGATTATTTCATAGAGGAGACCTATTTCTTCCTGTGGATGTCAAGTGATTTGTGAGAAGCAGAGCGTACCAGGTGAAATGAGGATGAAACAAAGTTTCCTCACATTTAGAAGAGGGATGAATGGCTGAAAATGGTTTCTACAACAATTTATCTTACCTGCATTTCCTCACAAGAAACTTAATGTCCTCACCACTGATCAATATGTTAAGCACATCATAAATTAACACCGGATCAAATGACTTGAAGTCTCATCAAAATCTATTCAGTGGTGTCTGGGATGACCGTGTGTGTCGGACAGATTGATGGGCAAACAAATAAACAAGCAAATTATGAACCAGCCAATGAATGTACCGGCAAATGGAGAAATGGACTATGTGATATCACATCAATTCATTTAATCTAGCAAAAAACAAGAACTATAAATGTGAACGAGCAACACAGGTGCACAAGTGTAAAGACTACACTTCTGATGATGAACAGAGAGAGAAAGCATCAGATGATGAAAGCCAGTGTTAACAAAAGAAACAAAGATAAAGGGAGTGAAGAACGAAACCAGAACACATGAACTACTACAACCAAAGGATTTTTGACCTCTCAGTTTAAGCACTGTATAGAATTCTCACCCGTGGGGCTCTCTAGTCCACCAGCTGCTGTGTCTCCTCCTCCCCCAGGGGTGGCAGTAGCATGAGCATTAGTAGTACTGCTTGTAGTACCAGAGTACTTCTTACGACCGCTGTACTCAGTGCTGCTCTCATCGTCCAGGACTGTGGTGGCTGCTGACTGGATTCCAGAGTCTGAGGCGTAGTAGGTCTGCTGCCATTCTGCCACCTTCACCACACTGTCCGCCTCACTCACTGCAGGGAACAACACAGAGCTGAGATCAGAAACGAGTACTACTACTACTACTACTACTGCTGCTACGAGTAATACTACTACTACTGCTGCTACGAGTAATA
>CALSBV010012205.1:234714-281075 GCA_943590825.1 Bovichtus diacanthus | reverse complement strand
ACACTACAACTACTATTCTTACCCCTACTACTAGTACTACCGCTACTGCTCTTACTCCCCCTACTAATACTACTGCTACTACTACTACCACTGCTAATACTATTACTACTACTACTACAACAGGTAGGCTTGCTGCTACTACTGCTACCACTATACTACTACAACTGCTGCTACAAGTACTACTACTATTACTACTAATACGCACTACTCCTACTCCTACTACTAAAGTACTACTACTACTACTACTACTACTACTACCACTGCTACTACTACTACAACAGGTAGGCCTCCTGCTACTACTACTACTGCGACTACTATTACTACAACTACTACTGCTACTACTACTACAGGTAGCCTACTGCTACTACTGCTACTATTACTACTACAACTAATGCTAGTACTACTACTGCTACTACAACTACTGCTACTACTATTACAAATACTACAAATACTACTACTACTACTGCTACTACTACTACTGTTTCTACTACTGCTACTGCTACTACTACTACTACTACTACTACTGCTACAACTACTACTACTATTTACTACTACTACTAGTTAAACACTGCTACCTACTTACTACTTTTTGCTGATTGATTAGGATTTGTGGTAGGCATTGAATAATGATAGGATATGTCTTTTAACTCCCACATAAAACAAATTTCAAGATCTGCCTTTTTTCATCTGCCTAACATTGCAAAAATAAGGCACATCCTGTCTCAAAAAGATGCAGAAAAACTAGTCCATGCATTTGTTACTTCAAGGCTGGATTACTGCAACTCCTTATTATCTGGTTGTCCCAAAAAATCCCTTAAAACTCTTCAGTTGATTCAAAATGCTGTGGCACGGGTATTGACAAGAACTAGGAAACAAGATCATATTACTCCTGTATTAGCTGCTTTGCACTGGCTCCCGGTAAAATACAGAATATAATTCAAAATCCTTCTCCTGATCTACAAAGCGATTAATGGTCAGGCTCCAGTTTATCTTAAAGATCTCATAGTACCTTATAAACCAACTAGAGCATTGCGCTCCCAGAGTGCAGGGTTACTTGTGGTTCCTAGAGTTTCTAAAAGTACAATGGGAGCCAGAGCCTTCAGCTATCAAGCTCCTCTACTGTGGAACCAGCTCCCAGTGTGTGTTCGGGAGGCAGACTCCCTCTCCACATTTAAGAGCAGGTTAAAGACTTTCCTCTTTGATAAAGCTTATAGTTAGGGCTGGCTCAGGTTTGCCTTGGACTAGCCCCTAGTTATGCTGCTATAGGCTTAGACTGTCGGGGGAATCACTCCTCTCCTCCCTTCCCTATCTTTCTCGCTCTCCTCCTCTCCCTCTCTATTGATATGCATTCATGTCCCTTAAATGCATGTTACTAACTCACCATCCGGGGCATCATCCCCGGAGTTTCTGTGTCCCTCATCTGGCAGGTTGCCACTATTAAAGATTACTTCTGGACCGCGAATCGTGGCTGCACCTGTTGCCCTGGTCCTGCCTGACACCAGGAGCCTACATTGACATCCCCCTGGATCCATCTTTTTTTTATATACGATCGTATCATGTTTTCTGTCGCATAGATTGTCTATGCTGTATTTTTAACTATGTTGTTTGTTCTGTACACACGTCACCTATTGCACGTCTGTCCGTCCTGGGAGAGGGATCCCTCCTCAGTTGCTCTCCCTGAGGTTTCTTCCATATTTCCCCCACTAATTGTGGGGGATCTTTTAGGGAGTTTTTCCTTGTGCGATGTGAGGGTCTAAGGACAGAGGGTGTCGTATCCTGTACAGTCTGTAAAGCCCACTGAGACAAATGTATAATTTGTGATATTGGGCTGTATAAATAAACTTGATTTGATTTGATCTTTTAGCTCCAGAAAGAACAGTCAAGAATTTAACCTTTTTTCGAGTTTACATTTTCCTGATCCAAACATATTAGGAAAAGCTGAATCATTAATAACAAAAAAAACTTTTTTGTGCACAAGAAAGAAATGACATGACAATAACATGTTTACTGTTCTTGAATATAGTCATGATCCTGGTCTCATCTGAAAGGTAACTCAAACAGATTACTATCAAAGAGTCAGAATTAGTCTACATGATACTGAACCAATAGTGAATTGTAAACCAGATGGTGCCATGAGTGTTCTACTTTCAGATGCTTTATTGTTTGTCAAAGCTTTGTGAGGATCAATCAGGTGCAGTGGTAACAACACCCAGTCAACCCAAAGATGGGATGTTAACAATTTCAATCAATCATTATCACCTCCCCTTAACACAGTAAGCAGTTTGGGTTTGGGAAGGAACATCATACGTTATACATTGTGATTGTGTTTATGAGCTTCAGATGCATACAGCAGATAGCTGCTGTGGTGACAGAGCACTTACTTTGCATGGACATCATCTCCACCCTCTGGTACCACTGCCTTCACTGACCTCTGACCTGCAGAGAAAGAGAGGAAACATCTGCAAACAGGATTGCCTACAATATTCAAACTAATCCTTTTCTGGAGGATTAAGGCTTTAATCACCATATTCTGCAAAGCATGGTAAGGAATTAGTTTTTCTCACATTCCTCCAAGAAACACATCCAAATACTGCATAGTGTCAGGGGGGTACACTTGTTTTTGCACGGATCAAACTTGTGAGCTTCCAGTCACATGTCTACCACTTCACCAATGAGTCCAAGTTCATGTTACTGAACTTTCATTTATTTCAAAGTGTACATTTTTGGCACTAAATACCATTTTTGCCACTTTTGCCACACCTCGCTCAGTAGTAGTATATGACATCCATAATAAACTTGAGGATGCTCTTCACTGTATGTAAGTTGTAAAGAACACCCTCCCTGCAATTATTGCTGTTGTGATAAGAAATTATTTATTTCTATGAAGCCAAAAACTGCCCTATGAACAGCTGCAAGTTACACAAATGTCAATGTTGTGAAGCATATAAACCGCCTGAGAGCTGCTTTATCAAACTCCCAGGAGCCACGGCTGGTGAAAGGTCACAGCGTCTCATCTTCCCTGCCAAGAGCACTTCACAGAACCCACTGCCTAGTGGGAATTCACACTCAGGCTCAGAGTAACATGAAGTAGGTGTGTTTATGAGAGTGCACACAAAATATTACTACACTGAACTACAGCACATCCACCATTCAAGCTGGATGTAATGACAGTTCATTACAACCCAGGAGGGATTAAGATTGGTTGGCAAGTGTGAGTGGCCTATATGTCTCTTAAAAGTTCTCAAATAATAGCTTGACATGAAAAAATAAAGACCATTTGCAAACGAAATTTAAGTGAAATACAAAAACTCTCATGATAAATTCAGTATAATGTACATTTCCCCAGCACTCACTTCACATCAATACAACCTCAGAGGCATGTCATACTCACCACTCTGCTGCTGTCACTTTCTCTTTCTAACTTGCTGTTCTCCCGTGTTAAGTGTTATGTTTATGATACTCAACGCTTCCTGCACGGATGTTTCACAATAAAAAAACCCAAATTTGAAAAATGCGGTAGAACACTCAAGGATCCAGGCAGTTGTATTAAACTGACATTTTACAAGGAAAAGCCGGGGTCATGGTCTCCCTAATGTAGCCAGCGTGTCTGCTGTTGACATATGACATGACGCTGTTGTTGCACTGATAGAATTAGTGCTGTGAAAATGTACATTTTACTGAAAAGGTATAACACATATGGGGTTAGTTGACTCACTATCTCTGAACCATTGCCTTTCAGTCTGACGACAATGAGCCTCTGGGGGCAAGGCATCAATATTTTCGGGGGTTCCAGTGTAGCCAGCGGAAATCCGGGCCAAGACTTCCTTTCCATGCAAAGCTCATAGTTTATAGTCTGATTAGAGTCAGATGGAGTTAGAGTTGAGAGACGACGTCTACGACGGGATTGTTTCACAAGTACCCAGTTTATAAGCCAATAGAAAGCTGATAGAAAGCTAAATCGTCCAATGGGATTGCTAGTCGGCCAATGCGCTCTGCCGTGATTGGTCAATACTACACAGACTACAAACGAAAACCTGAATGATCAAGTAGTGTCACATTTAACAGTTCAACATTCTGTGTCTGAATATCTTATCATGTCTAGATTCAATATTATCTGACTTTCATTCAGATGTTAATTTAACGTGTTACAATGCACTGACTATTACTTCTGGAACTAAATCTTACAAGACACATTTCAATAGGGTTGGTTTGGCTACAACTTCACCTAGCAAAATAAAACATCAACATTTTTCTTTGACCTTTGAGAAACAAAGTCAACCTCATATTAAAGCTACACCAATCAATGTTTTTTATAAAGGGAATGAATAAAATAACTATGTGCAATGTGAAGATGTATCGAGCATCATCACCAACTCTGCAGAGCTGAGCTTTTTTGGCTCTTTTAGCTCATTACTTTGGGTTTCCGGCCCACTGCAAGCACTTTTGCACTCATAAACATCATCTTCGGCAGCAACAGAGAGCTGCAGTGAAAATAATTATAATATAATATACAAATTATAATAAACTCACTACCCACTACCTGGCCAGCACCAAACAGCAGAAGGACACAGTTAGAGACTAGCTAAAGAGACAAACATTTTTCTCAGTGGATGGTAGAGACCAAACCAAAGCTAAAAGAAAGTGAAATATTGGACTTCCATTCAGTGTAAACAAACACGACAAATGAATGCTGATGTTAATCTGTGTTTGTTGCATCTCTAAAAAGGCATCTGTTTGCTAACATGTTCAAATCAACTTTAGTCCTATAGTGTTATAATATGTCAGTGAAGTGTTTTCAGCTTTTTTCGCTTCCCCCATGTTGTCAAAAATATCATGTTATGTGTGTATTATGTTAGGGAGATGGTGAAAGATCCCACAGGCAAGACTCAGCTTCCTTATCAGGTCAACCTATGACACGCTTCCCTGTCCTCGGAACCTCAACTGTCATTTGGGAACGAGGAATTTTTTCTTGCTCTCCAATGCTCCCAATGCAAGCCTTCAGCACTGTCTATCTTGTCAGGCTGCAATACCGCACTTTCACAAGGGCGGACAGGTGGCGCCATGACCAGTTCCTGAGAAAGTTAGCCGAGGTGCTGGAGAGGGCGCAGGAAGTTCACTACCAGTGGGACACCACATCCGCTTTGTCAGGGCAGGCAGAGGAGAAAGAAGCACCAGGCCGAGAAGAATACCAAGGTTTCTTTGACCAGGAGGGGAACATGGAAGTCATTCTCGGCAGTCAGCTACACGGAGGAATGGTGGTTCCTGGCTCCCCATGGGCATGATGTGTGACAGGCAGTATTTTCCGGTATCATTTTTTTTTTGGGTGAAAAATACGTTTTGGTAGGTGATTTTTTAAAATGTTATTTCATTTAAATAAAAATTAAATTAGATTAATTTAAATTAAAATTAAATTAGAATAATCTAAATGAATTTAAATCATTTTTCTAAGAATTTGATGTTGTTGTACTCATTTTGGCCACAAGAGGCTGAAGTGCAATGTTCAAATTTACCTGGAAAAAAAACAAATGCTTTTGGTCCGATTTAGAACATGGGACAGTGGTGCACTTCGGCCTTTTGTGGACAAAATGAGTATTACAACAAAAAAGACCAAAATGATCCTAAAAAATAATCCGATCCGATTTGATTACTATAACAGACTTCTCATTTGCCCATTTGCTGTCAAAAGCTCTGTGACACTCTCTCTGTGTGTGTGTGTGTGTGTGTGTGTGTGTGTGTGTGTGTGAGTGTGTGTGTGTGTGTGTAATGTGTTCAGCACAGTATCTTATTTTCCGCCTTCACTCAACTATTGATTGAAGCTATTTCTGTCACATGGATTGTCTATGTTGTATTTTTTACTATGTTATTTATTCTTTTTCTTGTTATTTCCATCTATTGCACGTCTGTCCATCCTGGGAGAAGATCCTCCTCAGTCTCTCCCTGAGGTTTAGAACATGTTTCCTCTTTAATTGTGAGGTTTCTTTTAGTTTTTCCTTGTGTGGTGCGAGGGTCTAAGGACAGAGGGGGTCGTATCCTGTACAGTCTGTAAAGCCCACTGAGACTAATGTTTAGTTTGTGATATTGGGCTATATAAATAAACTTGATTTGATTTGAACTGCAATACATCCAATTCCCAAAGCATACATTACACAAGTGGATAGTATGTTTGTGTGTGTGTTTGCTCGGTAGGTTTAAATGTGTCTTCATATTTCCCTAGTCTAATGAATGTACCTTATATCCTAACACCATCGGTCCACATAAAGTCAATTGACTCTCAATTACAACACATTCACTGCACAGGTGAGTCAGCAGCAGCTGCCTTGAACTTGGTATTCTTCTTGTTAAGCCCAATGGCCTTGAAACCTTTTCAACTGGATTTATTCAAGTTTCTCACAAAAAACGTACCAGATTATATTTGAACACATCATGATAACGTTATAATTAACCTTCGCCCAATACTAATTTCTACTAAGTGGAGCTTAAACGCATCATAATGTAACTCAATGCGATCTTTGTTAACATTAGCTGTTATTTAGCCAAGCAGGACGTTGCTGCCCACTAGCTGCTAACAGCTAACAACCAACCTTTAACTAGCTCTCCTCCTGCAGATTTCCACAAGGATTTGTTGTTGAAAATGTTGCATTATCAGTGAAAAATAGTCTGCATCCCCTGGACGCGTCGATAGTGAGTTCACTGAAATTAAGTCAATCTTGTTGGTTTGTTATTGTCAGCCGATCAATCGGGCATCCCTACTGTTGATAAATTACATTGCTGGACAACTCACGAACAACAATCACATTATTTCTAACCAATCATATGGTAGTCCATTGGCTCCAGCTGGCATAATATTTATATTAATCTGTCAGCTCAAAAAGATTTTTGAGACGTAAAAATTTGAAATGTAATGTGTGAAATGTAAATGCCTTGTCATTCCCCTCTGCTCCCTGCCTGGTCGAATCACAATGACAATTTCTCCCTGTGTCGGCACATCTGGGCTGCTGTGACTTGACTCCCACTTCTGTCTGTATATGGCATCCGGTGTGAGCTACAACTGCCAATTGACATGATGTGGCCAATGTGTGTTGCACTACAGCCATTATGAAGTGTAGCAAAGAAAAGAAGTCGAGGAAAAAAAGAGACACAAGGCTCATCAACAACTAAAAGCACTTCAGATCCTGCTTTGACACAGAAGAAAATGAAGAACATATGCTCTTGAACATAACGCAGTTAAACTTAATTAATATATAGTATGTCTGTTTAACAGGTTGTGACATAAGTAACCACAATAGGTTTAATTAACATACATATTTTCCCCCTGTGTGTTAAAATTGTAAAAAGAAAAAGAATCCCGCAAGGATTTACTTTCACAACTTTAAACTTTTTTATCCTACTTACTATCGAATGATATATCTTCTTCATCGTGTGTAACAGCCAACCCTTTATAGCAGTGTGGTGTAAATTGCTCTGTGCCACCATATGTTTGTTGGAGTCCCTGCCTAATTAAAACTGAGCAGACTCCGAGGACAAATGTGGAGTTAAAATGTCATGGAAAGTTTTGTCGCTGGATGTCGGAGTGTTCCCCTATTGTTTTTTAATCTCTGCAAAGCCAAGTGCATGGTGGAAAGAGGAATTGAGAGCCGAAGAGTGTATGCAAAGAGAAAGTGAGCGATGGCAGAAGAAAAATGTGAGAGGAAAGAAGACATTAGAGAAAAAAGGATGGAGAATGGAGAGAAAACAGGTGAGCTGATGATAATGTGAAGAAAGAGGGGAGTTATGGCAGGTTCACACTGGATGTGGTAGAGCCGTGCTATGTCAATAGCCAGGAGCCTGGCTGTTCACACCAGAAGTGTCGGTCAACAAGTGATTCTGCTCCTCTTCTGTTATCTATAGAGCTCTCTCTCCGTATGTCTGCTTCAGGAGAGGAGTATTGAGTGTATACTATGGAGAACACTCAGGTGTGTGCAAGAGCTTTACTGACATTTAAATCAGTCATGTGGCAGCAGGTGCGGCCTTCACAGTGTGGGCGTGCACACAGTGATCGTTTTTCTGCTGTTGAATATTGACTGCCTCATAAAGACCTGTGTGTGTGTGTGTGTGTGTGTGTGTGTGTGTGTGTGTGTGTGTGTGAGTGTGTGAGTGTGTGTGTGCGTCTGCACTATGTTGTAAAAGCAATCTCATTCCCCTGCAGCGCTAAAAGCGATGCATAATTCCTGATGAGAGACACTAGTTCTAGTTCAATTGTCTATATGTTTGTTGCTATGACTGTCATCAATTCACAGATTTTCAGAATTTTGAACTGTACGTACATGAGCATTCAAATGTTTATCACCTCCACACTGTTCATTTTACGGCACTAATGCAGGAATCTCCAGTTTAGTGGACATTCTATAAGAGACGGTGAGGGATATTCTGGTATCAGCCTTGATGATCTTTCATTTTGAATAATGGAATCTGTTAGTTATATACGCTTACATTTCATACTTGACAGTTAAGCTTATATTTTGAGCATGGAATATCGTTTCTGAGCTTTCAACCACATCTCATGTAGTAAATTGAAGTTGCGTACAATAAACCCCACTCACTCACACCAGTATCTCAATTTAAACTGTAACCACCACTGACGACGTCAAAGAGCAGTGTTGAGGACCCTTCGACACAGAGCACCACATCCTTTCAGTGAGGAGGATAGGCAGAGGGAGCTGAGGCAGTAAAAGGAGTGGATTATGAGAGTTCCATCCTGACTTAAGAACAGGACAGACACTGCTAAATCAACGGGGCCCACCAGAAGCATCCAAGGGGAACTGCCTGGCTGGACTGTCGGAACATCTCACCAGCCTTTAAGTCACAAGGAGTCGGCACTTACCACATGAGATGCGAATGACAACACTAGCTTTCCATCAGCATCAGATATACTCTCGGTCAAGTCCACTTACAAAATTACAAAAGACTCAGGTCTGTATGAGAAGCATCATGTTCAGCCATGGAGATGGCAATGATCTGTTGGTCGCTCCCCCACTGAAGTCCAGACTGAAATATCTCAACTAAAGCATGGATTGCCCTGAAATGTGGTACTATGTATTAGGGATAAACCACTCTGATACTCAGTATCAATATCAGTCTAAAACAGGTCAAAATCACTGGATTGGATATGGTGGGGAAAAAAGTAGAATCCAATACAATCCATCAGCCTAAACTATCTTTTCTACTGCTGTCATTGAGCTATAGGCTACACTGAGTGTTGAGTTATATCCAGTATTTTACACTGGAATTATAGTTCCATTGTTATTCTAAATAATCACATTAAAAGTTTCGCACATGGTTGCACTTTAAATTTCATTTTGAATGTTTGAATGATGCTGATCAATATAAAATGCTGCTAGAAGTTCTGTGTGTGACAAAGTTTAGATGCAAAGAAGCAGAAGTATTGCATAACTGAGTTATGTTGTGGGCTATGTTTTTCTTCCTTTAGGGGAGTAGAATGTGTGTTTCACAGTTTGAGCATGTTGTATTTTAAATGGCTAGGTTGAGCAAAGTGCATCCATTCAAATGCATTATTAATATCTTAGTTGTTTAAGAGAGAGAGAGAGAGAGAGGAAAAAAGATGGAGAAATGGTCAAAATGATATCTGCTTAGTACTTGAGATGCATTTTACCAGCATGCTAACATGCTCACAATGAAAATGCCAATTCTGAGTACAGCCGAAGAGACTCCCTGGCAGTGGTGGCTGGTGAATATTTACCTGGGTCGGGCTACAGTGACTGAGGGCCTCTGCTTACAACTAGCAATATTGTTGTCTGGCTTAGGCTACATTCAGGCTACAGGCAAATCAATTTGTTTCTCAAATCAGATCTTTAAGCAAATTGTCCGCAGTGTTAATTTGTAAGAGACCAGATCGGATTTGTGTGTCCAGACAACACCAATCTATCTGCCTGGGTCGCTGTGCTACGTAGCTACGCTGGTGACACAAAGCAAATACACTCCATCCAAAATCCAACAACTCAGCTTTGCAGAAAGATCCGAGAAAACAAAACAAACCTTGGAGTTTATTCAATTCACATTTTAATTAAAAAACACTGAATCTACATTTTTGTCTGTGCAGTACGGTAGGTACCGGGGTACTCAAGACTCTTTTTACACCTACAGTATGTTCTTGTATTAGATAGAAGCTAGTGTTCTGCATGGCAGGAAAGAAAAATAAGGTCGACTCATTTTTGCAATTCATTTCATACTGTATACCTTAATTTAAAATTATTATTAAAGTGCTTATAAAGTTAAAGCTATTTAATTTGCTTATTTAACATATATTTATTAATAATTTATTTAGCTTGCTGACTTATTATTTTATTGAATGCATGTGCGTCTTCTTTAAAAGTGTAGACTAGGAAATAATTTAAATGATTTAGTTAAAAAGGCTGCACAATACACATTGTGTAAAATATCCTTTAAATGTAGGAATTGGTTCCAGTTGCTAGTGTGCCTGTTCACCTTCTCATCTGTATTATTTTACTTCTATCCATCCCATGTTTTCAAACTGTTTGGAATGCAGCAAATGAAACATTAAATCTCAAAAAATCACAGACCTTTCTGGTGATCTGCTTTTTACCTCTTTTAATTGGACGTTTCCATGGCAGAATATGTTGTATATTATTTCTATGTTATGTATGTATATATATACATGTATATATTATGTATAAATGTGTAATACAACAAATTAATTGCTTTACAATTATTTAAACTCCATGTGTAAACTGTGTGGTGTATGGATGGAAAAGGAGAGGACGCTGAAATAATGGACTGGCCACTGTGACATCTTGACAGTTTAAATGGCACCTTGTTCTGCTTTAATTACACCCATTTAGTGTGTGTGGGTGTGTGTAAGAGAGCGCATGTGTTCTCTGCATCTGGACGTTTCCATACATGATTTTATATACGTGTGTGTGTGTGTGTGTGTGTGTGTGTGTGTGTCTACTAAAATAAAAAAATCCTTTCAGACGAAGGCATGAAAGAAGAAAAAAACCTTTCTTCCTCACACACACTGATCCTGCCCGTCTCTCTGTCTTATAGTGTCCTCAGGCTGGGTACCTGTGCCATGCCATATTAAAAGCAACTTTGGTCAGAACCGTGACGCGAGCATGGCAACCAACTGTGTTTTCAAGTGACATCAATAGCACACTAAACGTTGTTTCTTCGTAAGATAACATGTTGAAGATGCATGGAGCTGCTAATGAGAGCAAAGACAGATTCAGAACGTTCAGTTCTTTAGCTATTTAGTCGGAAATCATTTTGAAAAATATTCTACCCTAACAGGCGGATATGGGTGTGAACTGTTCAGTTAAGTCAAGAGAGCAAAGGAAGCCCTATGTTTTGCTTCCTGTGACGTGTGTGTGCAATCATAATTCCTGCCCATACTTCCTCTCAACATGTGTGTATTTGTCTCCACGCAGGTTTAACCTTCAGCACTCAAAACATTTTACATAAAAAAATGCCATCATCTTCTCAGAGTCCTAACATAGTCATACTGGAACATACAGACATCGTACACAAACTGCTGGCATCAGTGCGACATACTCTTCCAGGAATGGTGGTTCCACAAGGTATGCAAGTCAATTTTATTTATACAGCCCAACATCACAAATCACAAATTTGCCTCAAGGGGCTTTACAATCTGCACAGCATGCAGCACCCTCTGTCCTTAGAGCCTCAATTTGGATAAGGAGAAACTCCACTCGGAAAAAACTAAGTCATAATTCATATCATATTAAAAAAATGTGTTACTTCTAACTTCAGATCCTGCTTCACATCCAATTTAAATGTTTCTTTAGTTTCAAAAGTAATCCAGGTGATTGTTGTTGGTCCATTGTTTTTCTTTCATGTGCTTGTGATTACTGCTTATTTTATTGATAAATATTTTTTTGTTTTTTAATAATTACTCATTATTGTAACTTATGGTTTGATTACATGGCAACTCTCAATTTGTACATACAAGACTTGTGTTTTGGTGTCTGATCATCCTCTGTAATCCTAAAACATCAGATTCCCACACAGACAACAATTAAAACAATGTCAGTGTATTAACAATGAAGAGGATAAAGGTTGTATAAAGGTTGGGTCTTAAACTGGGATTTTAAAGAGGCAATAGAAGGGGAAGATATGACTGTGAATGGTAAACTGTTCCATAATGTGAGTGTAGCCGTGAAAAAAGTCACCATTTAATTGTGTGTTGTCATTTTTACAGAGAATTTGGAATGGTGAGGAGTAAAAGAAAGAAGGAAATAGTGGGCATCTTGGTTTTAGTTCAGTAATACAGTCCTTGGGACTCTGGAGCGCCTCACCTAAGCTCCAGATAAAGTCGGACAGTCTACAGTATATATGCACAATAGTACCAAACCTGGCAACCTCACTGTGACTTCAGGAAACTTTGATTATCACATTGAGATGCAATGTGTTAGTGAGCTTAAGAGGTGCTGGTAGGAGTTTTCAAACGTTGGACAGAGCCAGGCTAGCTGTTTCACTCTGGTTCCAGTATTTATGCTAAACAAGGCGAACCACGTCCTGACTCCAGCGCTGCACTTATCCATCTTCTCATCTCACTCTTGGAAAGAAAGCAAGTCAAGATATTCCCCAAAATGTTGCACTACTCCTTTAACAAGGGGGACCCAGAATAAGAACTGACCTCTCTCTGTCACCCTCCCTCTCCTCCATCTCCACTCTCTCTCTCTCTCCCTCCCTGTGTCTCTGAAGGAAATTGCTTTTATAATTGCAACATTTACGATGCCAAGTAACCAGACGATGTTCGCATTCCATTTATTACACACAAAAGAATTCACACACACACATACACACACACACACACACACACACACACACACACACACACACACACACACACACACACACACACACACACACACACACACACACACACACACACACACACACACACACACACACACACACAGCCAGCCAGCCAACAGACTACTGGATCTAACAGTTCATTAGAGAAGCTCCTTTCAGAATATAAACAGCATGGAGTGAGAAAGTGTGAGAGAGAGTGAGATATTTCTATCTAATCGTTTCTCTTGACAATCCAACTTTTTTTGACTGCGTCCTAATCACTTTCAGAATCCTCAGTTACAGATTTATCAACTCTGTGTGTAAAACCTATTAGAAACTTCGAGGTTGCTATTTTGAAAACATAGCTTCTGAGATGCAGAATCTACTCGTCTAATTTCTTATTCTGGATCAGGGTCATTCCCAGAATCGAATAAATTGTTTCTTTGCTCTAGATCAATCTGTCAAATGTATTTTATAAGTGTTAAATAGATCCTGTTGACAGAGATACAGCCTTAAAAGTAAGAAGTAGGAATGGCTGAACCTTTTAGCACAGTGGCAGCTGACTAATGAGAGTAAGTCCTTCTTCCTTGCCATGTCCCCTTCTCAACCTGGGATTCCAAGACTTTCCCAGGCCACATGGGATATATAGTCCCCCCACCATGTCTCCTACCAGTTGGATGTGCCCAGAAAAGGAAGAAGGTATCCTAATGAGGACACAAAACTACGTCCACTGGCTCCTTTAATCTCTTCCTGAACTCCTCACTTTGTCCATAAGGCGAGCCTAGAGATTCTGCGAAAGAAGCACACTTTTGCCTAGATAGGAGGAAGTAGGAATGTCTAAATATATTCTGTTGATCAATTTTTACCTCTATTGGTTTCTCTAAAAAATGGGCAACCGACTAATCAGAGTAGCCCACCAATCTCTTCTTGGGGGATTTTAAGGCATTCCCCGGGCCAAATGGAATATATAATCTTTCCAGCATGTTCTGAGTCTTCTCTGGCTTCTCTTCCTCACTTTTGGCTCCAAAATAACTTGAAAAGAAAGAGGCGTCAAGGAGGCATCCAAATCAGAACCCCAAACCACCTCAACAGGCTCCTTCCAAAGCAAAGGAACAGGAGTTCTACTCAGAGCTCCGAAAAGGAAATCTGTATTACTCACAATGTCCCCAAGGGCGAGCCCTATGAAGGAAGCTTGTATCCACAATATCATTGTTCTCGTTACTGCAGAGAGCTGATGACCATGTTGGTTGGTTCTTTGAAAATCATTGACACTTGTATTGATTTGCCATCGGTGCAACTATGCGTCCCTCCTCTGAACTAATGAGGTGATCACATCATGCAAACACTCACCGGAGCAGAAAAGCAAAGAGTACTGTACATATCAGTGATTTATACTCTTTGAGGAAATAAAAGTGCACAAAAACATAGATGAGAGACGGAACAGTTCATTCGATGCTACTATTGATACTTAAAACAAGACAAATATTGATAGAACTGATACTTAAGGTATCTTTACACCAACCCTTTTCAGCAAGTCACTTCCAAACCAGTCACATTGCCTTAGACAGTGAGTTGGTGAAGCTCGTCCATTGGCTCCTCACTCAGCTGAAAACCACAGAGAGCGCGCTGGAAGTCGCAGCCTGATAAAGCCAGCTACATCATCAAGTCCTGAGGTTAATAAAACAAAAAGACATTTCAAGGCTCATCTGATGCTCCAGGTCCGGCTTAACTATTGTTTGAAACAACATACAGTAGTTGTTTTCATACAGTTGTGTTTGAGCAATTGCTATATCTGTTGTATCAATAAAGCTTTTACTTTTATTTAACACGTTCCCCACAACTGTTTTTTTTTTTTAACTCAATAAATTAATATTCATGTCATTGATTATAGTGTATCCCATAGGATAACAATAGCATGAATATATACAACATATAGCGTACTGTATATCTTATGAATAATCTTCAGATTGTTTCTTTTTCAAAGTGGTTGTTTCATCCAACGCTGGAGTGAGGGAGGTTCTAGCCAGGTCATATCACTACTATTCATATGCTAATTCAATCATCATCACAGGTTGTTGTACAATTGTTGTGTTGCTTTGGTGTTTCTTGCCATTTGCTTTCGAGCTTCTGATCCCTGTATCCTGTTAGCCTGTTAAAGCCCTGACACACCAAGCCGATGGTCGGCGGCGGCCAATATCAGGCCATCGGTGAGCGTCTGTTGCCCTAGTTTTGTGAGGTGTCCCACACCGTTGGCACTAGTCTGCCCCTTGACAGGGGTTTTCGGCCTATTCAGCATTTTGAATCGCCGGCAGAGCGTCGGTGAGAGAAAACATTCTGATTTGCTGTTCAGCTTAAACTGTATCTCTCGGAATTTCTGCCGGAATTTTGACTTTGGATTTCCTTGCCTTCCCAGTTTGGACCGTTGTCTACCTCATGATTCCTGAACCATCGTGTCAGTGTTCTTGTTCCTATACCTGCCTTCCTGCCTCACCTACCTGAATGCCTGCTGGCCTATCTGTACCTGCTTCTAAGCTTATATATAACTTCACTTTAGCAATAAAGCACTGAACTTATCCTGTCTGCCTGCTTCATCTGTGTTTGGGTCCTGTTACCTGTATTCACTGCATTATGACAGTGACTTGGTGACACAGCCAATTCAATACTTTGTTCAGGTATTACATACATCAAAATATGCATATTTAATCATATACGTATTTCACAAACCATTAGCTTTATAATCCAGCTGGGTTGGCTTCTTCTGTCATCCAGTTTGTTGAAAATCCAAGATGGTTTCTCTCATGTAATCAAACAAACGTCACACTTTCCACTATTCCTCTTTTGCCCACACAGCATCTAGTGATTAACCTCTGTGCACCTTATTTAGCCCAATCAGGTGCTCCTGTCTTCCAACTTCTAATGTTAATTCTCCCCCTCACCACCGGCACCATCAGAATCCTTTCAAAAAATGCTGCAGTGATGTGCAAATGTGTGTAACCAATAGTCTTGCATGTATAATTTTTGTTGAGAAATTGCAGTGCTTTAATATTTAAAAAATTGCAAGTAAGAAAATATGTGTCTGTGTTTTAACTAATCTTGTTTCAATCATGAGTAATACGTGAAGTTTCATGAAGCCGCCATGTTTCGAGATATCTCCGTACTTTGGTGAGTACATCATTGTCATTAATGATAGAATCAGTGGGTGGGGTAAATTTTTTTATAAAAAACAAAAGACAATAGAGCCAGTAATAAACCATAGTTATCCTGCCTTCTTGTGATGATGACATATGTGGAATTCCCTCTTTGAATGTGCGATTGTGTGTAAATTGAGAGCAAAGCAATGTTGCATCATTTTGTGACACAAACAGCAGCACTGCTCCATCCTCAGCAACACTGACTCACCTTCCTGAGATCTGAATAACCAGCACTTTGTAGATTGATATTTTCAGGCAGACAGGAACAATTTCAGTCAACTCAAGAGATTGACAAAGCTTACTTCCTCTTATTTTCAAGGTCAAAATATCTCTGTTCTTTTCTGCCTCTCACATGACCCACACACACACACACACACCTAGCAGTGTCTGTTTTATCAGACAGGGGGTGGGGGAGGAACAGTGAGAGATTTGACTTGTCACTCGTCATTGACCCTGTCAGCTCCATCGTGACGACCCACGCAGTAGCTAACTATTATCTGTTAGTGTGAGTCATCTGCACAGGCTTGAAAGTCAATGACGTTTGCCTCTGAAGTGTGCACACAAGCAGACAAACACACACATAATCTAATTATTTATTATTATTATTATTATTATTACATAAAGTAGTAATAGCACATTTTGTGTTCTTACAGTAATTTATGAAGTCTGCATCGTTAAAAAAAACATCTTACTGTTTTACTATTTATTATTATTTTTTTTTTACTATTTATTGTCTTTGGTGAGACTAAACCCCCTTCGGACATGATATATTTTCTCGAGCTGGTGGGGTGATTTGAACATTACCTGTGCTCGTCAGTGGTCTTAATCCCTTCCGGAGAACATCGTCTCAATCAACACGGGTGGGACAAAATGTCCTTGCTGCAACATATTTTTGTCCTTTTATGTTGTCACCAGACTTTCAGAGGACAGCTTTGAACTACTGTCTTAGTCAAGTTTCATGTTTGGGATAAAGCATAATATAGATAATTTCTGACTCAATTCCTTCTCTTAATATATCACATTTGATTTGTATAGGCCTAATGTTTTGTAAATAAAGTTTTCAGATTTGGGATTTTGTTTTTTTAAATGTTCAGATACATTTTCGACATTAACACAACCCTATTTCCCTGATCCCACCTATGGTTGGTCTTCCTGTAATTTAAATCCTGTCCAGAGCGATGTCATTGCATTTTAAAGTACTCTTTATATTGTGTCTATGGGAAGAGCTGCTTGTTATTCTACTTTTATTTATTTTTAATCAACTCTGTGAGAAATTTGACTTTCGTATGAAATTGGAGGAACAATTACAGGTACTGTAGGTACTGATATTCACTTTTGAGCACCAACCTCTACCCTTTTTTTTTTTAATATGCATTTATTTACATTTTGACAGTAAATGATGTCAAATTAGCTATTAGCAGTTCATGTTTGCATTGTTTGGATGCACAAATAACCATCACAGGATTGATTTGACACTGAAGAAAACTTAAGAATGTGAGGATTCTCAGACAAATTCTGAAGCATCTTTCTTCTATGATTTCTAAGCAGATTGTTGGACGGTTATTTGCGATTGACTTCGGAGATAATGATATCATTGGGAAGTTATGACTCTGAGAAGGAGTACGATCTTTTAACTCAAATTCACCTCACACAGTATCTTAGCCTCCTCTTTAACACTCCTTTGCCCCCTGTGGAGGCTTTTGTCTTTCTCTTTAGTCTTTATCCTGTTGAATGTCCATGTACTTTAAAGACTATATCCTGGAATCTCTCCGACGTTAAACAGCTGTCAGAACGATGAGTTACAGAGGAGAACAGTGAATATTTAATTCCCTGATTCCTCCAGTGATGATGATACCATCCAAATGGGGCTTCAGACACATTCCTCCCTGTTCTTACAATAATGTTCTATTCTATTGTTTTTTAAATGTTAATAAGTTAAATAAATTCATTTTGGTCTAGATGCTCCGCACCCCTTTTCCAGAAGGAGGTCAAACAGTCACTTTGGTGGGCCTTGTTAATGAAATAATGTGCTAAAAAAAATCACATCATGTCAATTTATAAACCCTTCTAAAGTGGTCCTTTTTTAATCTGAAGCAAAACCATGTTTTATCCATGATGTAGGAACTTGAAAGCATGCTATATTCAAACTGTCACGGCAACTTGCGATGTTGATAGCCTGTTCTGTATTTTTGCTTAAGCACACTCCGGCAGAATGAAGTGTCTTACAAGGATCAAACCTGTGACAGTTTTAGGTCACGGAGCGTCTCTCAGCACAGGACTAGCCTATTTAATTTCCCATCAATAGAGAAAATATTCAAGCTGAGAGATTTTCACCATTTGACTGACAAATGAAAACAGCCTGCGATCACTTCTTCATCATAAACATGGCTGAAATATTAAGGGCAGCAAAATAACAGTCTGATTGGATGGCAGCAAGACAGAAAGGCATAAATATAACAGACAGACAGACATAGAAACAAATAAGAATGTACATGAGAAAGATCAAGACAGAACAAGAGTAAGACAAAATAAATCCTGACAGCGAAGGCATTCGGAAAGGAAACATAGACAAGAGAAAATAAATGTGAAAGACATTTCAAAAATGATGGTAGGATGGAAGAATGCAATGCACTTATTGTAACTTGCTTTGGATAAACTTCTGCCAAATGAATGTAGTCTAGTGTAATATAAAGATTAAATAGATGATGATATTAAGAATATTCAAAAAACTAAAGGATGGTAGAAGGGAAATTATAAATATATAAATACAGTGAAGGAAAGAAAGGTGAAGGTTTAGTTGATGGAAGGCCAGTCTATGGCAGACACTAGCCCACACCATCCCTCCTCTCCATGTTTTATTTCATCTTTCTCTCCCTGCAGCTCATCCTTTTATTCTCTTTGAAGCCCTCCCCCACTGTTCCCTCTCTTTTCCCCTTCCCAGAAAAGGAGGAAAACATTAATATGTGCAGCGCCACTCTGTCATCACACCCACGTTAAGCACGGACTTCTTCACGTCATTTAGCAGGCAAACAATACAGCAGCTCCAGAGACACATCAGTAAGGCTTCGTTTTGCATGCACTCATGAAATTCACCAATTTAAAAATAAAAACATTTCCTTTACACCAGCAGTAGGCTTCTCCACCAAATATCCCTACAGCCTGCAGAGCAGATTTCCTGAAAATGTATGATGAATTTATAGAAGAACTCTAAACAAAAACTTGGCGGAGCTCTCTTCTCATTGTTGCACTGACAACCCTGAATGAAATGAAGCAAGCGTCAGCCTCTTACACGTCATTGAAATTCCTAACATAGTTTTGGTTGTAAGTTAAGCACCTGAACACTTCCTAACTTAAAATAGCCACAGACATGTATCAGTGCATAACGCTACCACCGATCATGTTACAATCTTTCATATGTTTCTGCCAGTGTATTGCAAGATTAAATTGACTCCCTGCCAGTCCCAGCTTTAAAAAATGTATTTAAGATGTTTATTAAACTAGGTTGTGTGAGTTGAGAGAGAGAAAACAGAGAAAGTGTGTGTGTGTTACTAATTATGATTTTATTAAACAGCCGATCTGCCACCACGGTCATCAACGTTCAGCAATGCTGGCAGCAATAGCAAGTGAGCAGTTGGTTGGTCGAGGGAGAGAAAGTAACGTAGCCGTGTGTGCTGTCTGTCACCGAATCAATGCTACAACTCAAGACCACCTGCCTGCTCAACGGCTCAAGCTTAAGGTGGGATGTCTTTTAAGGTGGACTACCTATTCTCATGTGATAAGCCGCTCCTCCGAGTTTTTGCAGTGCAGCAGCCCCCCCCCCGGTCGACAGGGGCGCCGGGCCTAACAGCTTTTCTGCCTGTGATCGATCCTGTTCAATAGAGACTTTTGTCCCAAGCCGATGACTCTAAAAACAACGTTAGCTGCAGAACCACAGCCTTTTGAGTTATTGATGAGGGATCAGGCCACAGTTACCTGTTTTTTCAAACTTTTTTTCAAAGAAGTTTTCAGACTCAAATGACATCATTTGTGGACATTTATCAGACATCACACAGCTACTCACTTTTAGAGTCATTATATACAAGCTTTATACAACAATGTTTATGGAGCAGTACTCCCCAACAGTACTCCCTCACCCATACCGAGTTGTATTTGTGCCTAAACCTAACCACATCATAACCATAGATTTGTAACATCATAAAAGACATTTCTTTTTCAAGGTAGAACACAATCGATTTTCATTTAAATGATCCGATATCGAATCATATCGTGCTATTTTTTGTCTGCTAAGCCCTTGAAACTCAAGTCATTTGTGAGACAACAGAGATCTTTTAACTAAATCCATAACCAAGAATAAACTACAAAAACATGACATTAGGGATGTTCAGGACATTTATCTCCACTGGGACTCCTTACTCACCAGAGAGCGATAAAGAGGAGAGACAGGTGAAACATTTAAAATAACAGTGCTAACATTTTTGTTAAGCTAAATCACGGATGAGAGTATAAAAAGGACAGAAGGACACAAGTATGGTATGACTGAAGAGAAAAAGGGATGACATAAAAGAAAAATCTTAAGTATGTTGGAGGAAAATATGGAAAGAATGAGGGTGAAGGACATATAAAATGATGAAGGACCAGGAAGATGAAAGAAAGGATGATTGGAAGGAAATAAAGAAAGGTGAAAGGAGGCAAGAGGCATAAGGATAGACTATGGAGACGGTACAAGGAGGGATGAAAAAATAAATGATTTAATAAGGAAAAAAGTGGGAAGGGAAGGAAATCAAATAAAGAAATGTATAGAGGGAACGGAGCACACACAAACACACACACACACACACACAAAACAGTAGGATAGTATTCAGTGAGCAAATTAGAGTCTATTAAAACTCCCCATAAACACTGAGAAACTGCCCAGCTTTTACAGATGGTTAAATTGAGTGTACCATAGGGCCCATCCTGTTTAGTGTGTGCGAGCGTGCGTGCGAGCAAGAGGGAGAGAGAGAGAGCTTTACAAAAATAAAACAGTCTTCTTCCTGTATAGATAAGTATGTCTGAACATGCCAGCTGGTTTCTATATCCAGTATCAACTGTATACATGTACAAACAATATTTTCCTTTATGAATGTGCGTGTGTGTGTGTGTGCGTGTGTGCCTGATCATATGTGCGTATCAGTGCAGATAATTGACAGCAGACTTCAGAGCCTCTGCGGTAGGAGCTATCATCACTCACATCAATAGGAATGTCAACATAAAAACATTCCTCCTGCAGCTGAAACCTCAGGGCAACTTTTCTCACCAATTAACACACCACTTGGCTGTTTTCAGGGGTAAACACTCCACATCTAAATACAGCACTGAAGACGGATTATGGATTAACTCATTCGCATCCAGGCTTGGGAAAGAGACTGACTGCAGTTTGCAGTTTAGTTCCCTAAATGGTTGTGAATTTTTGGCTGTGCAGCCTAATGAGTGGTGGGCCTAAAACTAGAAAGTTTTACTGGTTCCTGGAATCATAGGGGTTTATCCCCTGAGGAGAATTTTCTGATCTGACACCTCTGCCACTACAGGAATAGTTCAAAATTTTCATAATTATGGTTGTTCGCTCTCTAGGCGAGCATTCTATGAAGATTGATACCAATCTCATGTCATGTGGTAAATATTAGTGCTGGGATGATAACCGCATGATAACCGCATGAGCACAATACATACAACACTTTTCAGTTGCTAGTCAAGCAGCCAGTGTGTGGTTGAGAGAGAGAGAGAGAGAGAGAGAGAGAGAGAGAGAGTGAAGGCGGCTTCAAGTTTATTTTTGTCTCTTAGTGAAGAATAATTTGCATAGATACAGTAGATGTTTAAATCATACAAATATCCCGCTGTAGATGTGTTTTGACCTAATAACCGTATCTACATTGACTGATCAAGGTTCCCGGTCTGCCTGTGGGCTTTCCTTTTTCACCACAGGCAGATTCCCCTCATTTGCTACAGTGGGCGAGGAAATCAAGACATAACCGGCAAACCGCAGGGATATGTTGCTTTTTCACCATGGAAAGGAAAAATCCATACCGTCATCGCCCAAGTAAATATGTAGCTGAAACAGTTCTTACCTTCCACAATAAAAGCCAGACAAACATGGCATCACTGCTTATGAGAAGGAAATTAAATTCAAATAGTTTAGTACTGCACACACTTATCTCTGCATGGATTGAACTTTTTTAAGCAGTATTGTGACATGTGAAGTTGGAGAAATGTGAACGTGTAAACAGCTGATCTTAATTAAGAGCTTCTTAATATATTAAATGTATGAACACACTATGGTAGAATAATTCACTCCTGTTGTTTTATGGCTTCTTTTCACACCCTCCACTGCCTTGCATTGACATTGTCTCAATATTTTCATTGTTTTTTTTATTATTAAAAGAAAAAAATATATTTTAAGTTCCATGTTTTATTATTACCAATTCTTTTTCTGATGTTTCAGATTTTTGCACTGGTATTGTTTTAGTATCTATATAGAGATACTTTAGCCAGGTATCTTATCAAAGTCATAATTGTGGTATCGTGTCAACAGTAGCAGAAAGTGTTGGGTTTCATTGACAGTAGCTTTACAGCGATCAAAACTCAGCAAAGTAGAAGCGACTTGAATGAATAAAACACAGTATTACTGTTCAGAAGAGAGTGAGGGCAGCAAAGCAGTGAGTATGGCTGTTGTTGTACTGATGGAATGGTGCTGTGTAAATGTATATTACACTGATACATAGACAACAGGTATCCAGCACCACAAACTACATCCCCCAAAAGGATCTCACTAGGTGGAGATGAAGGGCTCATTCTAAGATGAAAACACAGTTACGAATACTATATTCCATTTCTGCTAATAAATTCCCCCTAAATACTACATACTGGCCCTTTAACACTGCACACATTTTTTGATCACTGTATTAAGCTCCTTCAAAGTTGTATGTTTTTTTATGGTGCGGAATCCCCACAAATGCATCAATTTCTCCTATAATACTCCTCATACTGCTCAATATTTCACACTTCACTTTGCCTTCTCTCAGCACTAAGTAGACTAATGACTGCTCCTCCCTGCAGGTTTCCTTTAAAGTGTGATTGACAATGTTAAGCAAATGATGTACTTTCTAAAACAAGCTATGTCTATGACACTGTCTGTCAAAATAACCATAAGACATGTTAATGACAACAGCTGTGTTGTATCACCGGTGGTGTCACTTAAGATGTTTAATCAGAGAAGAAATTAGAGACAACAGGAAGTTGTCTTCTTAACTTTTCTGACATACAGGCAGTTACTCTGTAACTGTACTCTTACACCTGTGATCAGTGTCCTCCTGCTCTCTGTGGTCCAATATAAAGTGTTTTAATACAGTCGAGTTACATCCTCAGAGCTTAATGTATCTTGGTTTTTGACGGCCTGTGTTCTGGTACCTATTTGCGCGGATCCAGCAGCTCTCGTAGCATTACAAATACAATAATAACATAATAACAGCAAATGGGCATTGAAATGGTGAAATGAGTACGACTAAAATTATGTTTTGCATGTTTCGCTTTTCCATTGAATTAAAACTGAAGGAGATCAATAGACAGACGGACTGAACACATCACGGTTTCATCGGCTGCTTGCCTTTCGTTGTTGTAAAAAAATTCCCAAATCTCAAATTAGTATGAAGACTATGATATGTATACACTCTGAAGGCAATTTTGGAAGAGCTATGTTTTCATCTGCTCACAAATTTAAATTTTTCAGTTTACATTTATTTAATCAAAATTACTTTCACAATTTTGACTTTTCTTTTCCCACCTTCAGCACAGCCTTTCATGCCACATTCCAACATTATTTCAGTCACTTAACACCACTGCTAAGAATTCATTTAAAAGAAAGAGCCTGTTGAGCTTCTCATCAACAGGGAAAAGAAGGACACACTGCAGTGTAACTGGAAATTGAAAGCTCTAAGAACTTACAAGTAGCTGACAAACTCTGTCAAGCACCCACAAATAATTAAAGTTTCGCTGCTATATATGAATGCACTTCCTCTGACTAGTTCATAAGCTTCAAGGTAGGAACATTTGCAAATATATGAATGTCATAATGGTGAGATTGAAAGACGGGTGTTTATTTGCAGTTTGAAAAATCTAATTCCGACGTTTTGACATCCATTTTAAAAGGTTTCCAAGGCATTTCTAAACCAAAATACAAAATTTGTGGCTGTGTAAAAGTTAGATCTGTGTGTTCTTATTCTATGACGGCGGGGATTTTCTGCAGACAATCTGTTCAAAATAAAGTTCCTGCCTGAGCTCTTTGCTGTAATGTGGAAAAAAAACGAACCAGCAATCACAACAGACTTACTGTAGAGCAGACTGTGAATGATAATCTTCAGCTTTGGAAAAAAGGCAGGAGAGAGCATAATGGTGGGCTCCTCCGGTAAGCAAGAAATATTTCAGTAATGCTCCTGAAGGATTTAAAAAGTGTACCACATGTCTTTATCACCCATGGCTTCCAGTTAATAAGATATCTCAAACGTTCCTTTACATTCATTTCTATTGCATTCACCAAAGTGTATTTCTTGTAATTCTAACATAGTATTTTGTAATTATGAGATACAGCTCTTAATAAATCCATAGAAACTGATATAGGTTGTCGTGGTTACAGTAAACAAACAGTGGTCTCGAGGTAGTGCACCACTACCTCCTCTCCATGCAGACTTTACATTACAGGTAATGTAAGGATTATGCTCTTATCCAGAGTGACTTGGTGTTTGAAAGCCTGACCACTAGACCACTAGACTACCACCACCACTTTAGTGTTTATAACAACTTCACCTTTGCTCCTGTCATAATTACTATCTGTATATATGATTTTACAAAAGCAGTTTTCTCATTCTTTCTAATCACTAGAGCTGAGAAAACACTCATTAACATTAACTGTAGGGGTTGTACAAAAACTCTCTAGCCATTTTAAAATGCCAACCATTAGTGTTAACTTTCATTGGAAATAACCCCTTAATTAAAAGCTAATGGTCGTGCAGGTTAATCAATGGAAGCAGCCGTAGGAGAGGAAGTGAGCTAAACGTTAGCCGATGATGATGAACTGACTGGAGACTGTTATGATGACTGATGAAGCTATTACGAGGATGAATAGGAAGGGAGGGCAGGTGCTATCATTGTAAAACTGAAGAAGAAACGTGAATGTGCTTCTGTTGGTGAAGAGGGGTAGAATGGCCTCAAGTATAAAGCTTTGTTTAGGAATCATGACATTACAACTATATTAATATCTGTGCAATTTCCTGATCTTTTTTTGTCCTTTCATGGTGCAAAACTTTATTGAAATGCTGGAATTGCCCTAAATCTGTGATGCAGACGTAAATGCTTTTGCAGTTTTTTTGCAGAGTGTGTGTTTTACAGTTTTGTGTTTCTTCATAACATGCTCTCATGTAAAGGGGTCCGAGGGATTGTAAGAGCCAAATATAGTGTTGGAATAACTTGACATGTTATTCTCTGTGTGCACATTGAGTGGCGCTGTGGTAAAATCCTGGGATTTTTGACTGTGGAAATCGATTACATTTTGTTGTCATACACTTGTGTGTTTGGTATCAGTAAAATCCTTATTGGAATGTATTCACGTATATTCACAACAAAGCAAAATAAAATAATGGTTAGGCTACAACCGAAGTTCGTGTCAGCAGATCGTGTTACCAACACAAATAACAGCAAATGGAATGAAGCACGTCAACCAGGCCATTCCTGAGTAAAACATCTCAGTAGCTTACTTATCTGAGCTCCTTTAACAGGGGTTATAATTATGTATCAAGGTGCTGTAAACCAAGCACCAGTGATAATTTAGTGGTAGTGGCCGTGTGACATGGAGAACGCTTGAGCAGATAGATGGGATAGAGTGAAAAGTTAATTGAATGAAATGCATGGTGGGGGGTTGACGTTGTTGAGTTTGAGTAGCTGCGACATGGAATATTTCAGCGTCATGCCAACCGGGGAGAGTGAAAGCTTGGAGTCATTAGCCATTAGCCATGGACTAGATGCTCGGTGGTGAAGAAGTGTCCAGCACAACAGGACGGTCCACAGCATGGCAGGTGATCGAGACTGAGTGGTTAATTTGTGCTGGATGTTTGAAGGAACTGTTGAAATGCAGGATCAAACGATGAAGCAGAGGAGGTAGAGAGGGTGGAGGCTGTCGGGTCAGCTGCTAGTGATAGGCAAAACCAAAGTTTGTGTCAGTAGATTGTGTTACCAACACAAATAACAGCAAATGGAACGAAGCACGATAACCAGGTCATTCCTAAGTGAAACATCTCAGTATCTTACAGTACTAGACTAAGCTCCTTTAGCATTCGTCAAAAACTTACCTACATATGGAACTTTATCTGGAAAACTTCGGCACGTTTTGTAACGTCTCGGAGGAGAAGCAAGGGAGCTGCCGGCAGCGGGTTGGATGTTGGCTACAATTGGAGGACGAAGCTACGGTGCTAATGCTAAAGCCGACTGTGAAGCATCTGATCAGCGGATGGATCATTGCATGCCACCCAACGCAGCTATATATAACGCTACACTGCTTATGGCCATTTAAGTTGTGTACACACATAACTGGACATAAACCTGGAGGGTGGACAATAGACTTTGCATTTGACTTTTCGTTGAGGTGAACTGGTTAACTGGTTATTTATCATGGAGAAGCGCTACACTGCGTCGGACATAGCTACCGGGACTAGTGGGCTAATTGGTAGTAAACGCAGCAGTGTGACTCGCGGTGGTCAAACTCAAACGCGGGTAGTTAAGCTCACTGCAAAAGCGCTTGCTGATAAATTGGACAGGTTGCAAAATGTTGGAAAGGCTAAGCTAAGCAAATGAACCACCATAAGAAGATCAATGCAAGGTTTAACGTTAATGGATGATAAAACACAGGTAAAAATGCTCTTAGAGAATTGATTGAGGTGTGTGATGAAGCAAAATGCATGCATGAATCTCAGTTGTTTCTACTGCCACAATATGAAAAGAAAAGGCAAGAAACATGGTTTAAAGCAAAATTGCTGTTTAATAATGAATGTATTGCTGATGCGAAAATGTGGGTTTCATGCAATGAAGGTAATATACATGAAAATGGTAATGATAAGGATTATATTAAGCCAAATGACAGTGTTTCTAATGTTGGCTAATGTTGGTTGTAAACGCTCAAGTCAAATGAGTAACAACAGCGGTAAATCAAGCATCACTTCGTCGGCACGTATGAAAGCGGAGGCAAATAGAGCTGCACTTGTCGCTCGTGCGGCAGCTCTAAAAGAAAGACATGTGTTGCAGGAGCAGGAGCAATAGCTGAGGAGGAAAAATAGAGCAGCTTGATTTTTAAGCCGAACTAGCTGCATCCTCTGCCATGTTGACTGTATTACAGGCCTCGGATCTGAAAAGTTATTCTCCAGGACCCTCAGATGGCATGACTTCCTATTAAAGGAATCTGTCACTGTATTAAACCTGAGGCAAACGAATACAAGCCTGGATCAGGAAAATCTACACAGCAAAAAAACTTTACAAAATGGTCATTACCACCTGATAATCTATTATCGACAGATGTGCGACCATATTAAACTGAGCAATGGTTTAAAACTGCTACAACTCATCAATGTCATGCCAATGAACAACAGCAGGAAGAATATACAACAGCTCATTTAAAATATGAGGAAAGGCAACCTACCACCATCAAACCAGTCAAAATCTGCCTGGAGACATACTTACTATCATGCACAGGCAAAATGAAATAACAGCTGCTTTGGTGCAGCAGCAGCATGCTTCATCTCTGCCACCACAAGATATTCCCACGTTTGAAGGGGATCCTCTCCAATGCAGAGCATTTATCAAGGCCTTTGAGCAAGGAGTGGAGGAAAAGGCAGGAATATGAGATTGTTTGTACTACAGATTGAGTTGAATCTCTTGTTGATTAAGGCATATTTTTCAAGGGATGCAATGTAGGCATAGAATTTGTCCGAGGTGAAGGATATACAGGATGAAGAGGAGGGGACCGAGGACTAAACCCTGGGGGACACCATGAGTGACTGGGGAGGTGGAGGATTTGCAGTTGTTTATGGAGACGTCTTGGTGTCTGTCAGAGATATGAGGTGAACCAGGAGAGGGTGGGACCAATTATTACTATAGTATGTTGAAGGCGTGAGAGAAGAATGGAGTGGTCGATGGTGTCAAAGGCTGCGCTGAGGTTGTTGGTTGCAAGCTGATGAGAGACTGGAGGGCAGCTAGCTGACAGCCAGCTGAGGAGGCAGTGGTCCCAGACAAGAAGGCCTAACCACACCGGGACAGCAGAGAGACCGTGCGGGGATATGCTTTACAGTGGGTGCGCTGGGAGTATACAGTATGGGTTAGTGGACCGGCAACAGGAGCTAACTAGCGGTGGCTAATATAGCAGTAGTATTGCTGGGCAATAAATAGGAGGATTCATTTGACAACAGTGGGGTGCTGGTGGAGCAGATCAGATGGGAAGCAGGTGTTGGATGACGGGGCCAACAGGTAGTTGAACAACTTACAAACCTAACCTACAAAGTAGGCAGAATCTTGGTAAAAATGTGGAAAAGCTTTGTTTAGCTTGATGTAGCGTAGAAAAGGGAGACTCAGATGGAGTAGCAGCGAACAAACAACGCCAGCGTCCTCTTACATAAATGCTGTGCTCGACTACGAGATGGATTTTGTTACCATTAAACAGAGCCAGTCAATATGCTACACTAAGATAACCGACTGCTGGTTGTAGCCTTATATTGAACATACTGACATGAGAGCAGTATCAATCTAACTCTCAGCAAGAAAACAAATAAGCATATTTCCCAAAATGTTAAATTAAATGAATCCTATTATGAATCCTATATTTATTTTCATATCTCAGCCATTGTGTGTATTATAAACTCTATTTATAGTTCAAACATAGACTGTGTATAAGAAGTGGACGTAGTCACCATGATGTCACCAATTGGTTTATGGACTACCATTTTAAAGCCTTGAATTTTGCATTTCGGCCATCGCCATCTTGGTTTTTTGGAACCAGAAGTGACATTGGAGGGTGGAACAAACTACAACCGAACACTGAACAACACATTTTCAGGCGACGAAATTGTTACAATAACTTCCATAAGGTGAAAACACTGTGAAAGGATTAAAATTGTAAAACAAACACGGCTAACACCCACACCGGACAACACCAAGGTAGTGAATGTCAATCAAAAGGGAGCACTGCCCTAAAGCATTCCCTGTTTATCGTCTATTTCACTATAAATGAGAAACTGATTTACAAAATGAACATCATGCTGTATTGAAGAAGACTTGAAAAAAGCAATTGAGACCATAAACTCAGGAAAATATTTACTGAATAATAAATAATAAATCAAGTGAGAAGGGACATTTTCTTACTTCTACAATCTGACTTCTTTTTGCTGCCAGTGGAGTCGCCCACTGTAGCCATTACAAAGAATCCAGGTTCAAGGCACTTCCACATTGGCTTCCCTTTTCAGATTAGGAGGTTGCCCCTAGAGTTCAAATTCAACTGTGCATGAGCTCATTGTGGTGACATGTTAATTTAAATGACTTCTGTAATAATTATTAATTTAAGTATATGGATGCCCATTCACTCCTACATTATTTAGAAGTCAGGAACGGTAAACACCTTGAAATTAAAATATAAATGTAACAATGCTCACGACCACACACTAATGACATGTACAGGCTCTTAATTATTATAAGTTCTATTCAAAAAAGCTTAAAATAATGTTTTGTATTTCAGAGCTACCACAGCCAAAACCATACATTGCGGGTGAAGAGTTTTCATATGATAAGGACGTCAAACATTTTCCAACATTGGCGATAGAATCATGACAATCAGCAACAGCATTTACAGCAACCACGCACATGTGTTTTTGTAAGAGTGAAAGAGAGAGATAGAGACAGAAAGTGAGGCAACGAGCATATCTATTTGTTGTGTATATTTATATCTGTATGCACATTTAAATCATCCTTACCAACCTTCCTGCACAAACACACGCACACCGTAATGTTGTTGGTTTATGCTGGCTGTAAGAGCAGACACATTGTGTTATGGAGAAGAGATTTAATGGACCTCTAATTAGTAGTTACAAACTGGCCCTATGTGCTGTTACTGAAGTCAGTGCACTTTTGTTTCAAAGTCTCATCAGCTGCTCTGACCCTGATATTCCTGTCTTTCAGGTCTAATTATTAGGGGTCTAAGCAAAAAAAGTGTTGTTGTTTTTGAAAATCCTAATATAATTTGTGTTGGTTGGTTGAACAAATCTCTTCTTGGACCCTTTATCTCCCATTGTTATCTGTTTTTAATTGCAAAACGTCACAGACGGACGGTCACTCAACAGTGTGTCATATGGCTCACTCCACAACTCAAAGACCTTGGTGAAGGTCAGAGTATGATAAGTGTCAGTTATTAGTATGTTTGCATGTATGGGTGAGTGTATGTGTTTTCCTGTGAGGTCGGCTGATCACTGAGAAGAATTATCAACCCCATTAACACCTTACTGCAGAATAGCACCTTTCTGCAGAATAGCACCTGGCAGGTCAAGCACAGTCTCAGCCTGTCTAAATATAGATAGAAGATCCAGAGAGAGAGAGAGGGGGGGTAGAAAGGGCTGGAGAGAGACAGGTGTAGACAGAGTCAAAAAGGGAGAAAATATGAGAGATAAGAGACAGGCATGAAAACAAAAGATAAAGAAAGTGTGTGCGCACTGACGATGACAGTGATCAATGCATGTTACACTGTGCGAGATGGTCTGATAAAATCCTAGTTGCCAGCTGCAAACTCTTAAACATGAAATAAAACATCACAACCTTCATGAAGGGATGCTTTATCGCAGGAATGTTGTATTAGACTGCATTACTTTTTAGCTAAATGTACCGCAGAGTGTACAGTTTAGCACTCATGTCAAGCCAATGTGTTTGAAATAATATTGCCCTGCTTTTTCTATGCGCAGATGAACTGAAGAAGTAGGTAGTGAACTGTAGGGTTGGGCGATGAGATGTTCAATTTAAAAATTGACATTAATGAATTAATATTCAGGCATCCTGCGCTCTGCTCTGCCGCACTGCTTGACTGAGGGCTGGGCACTTGGCCTGCGGACTGGAGCTGCGTGAGTCATCCAAACTAATCAAATCACATGGACACAAAACCCGCTACAGGAGCTATCTCCATCACTACCAATAAAATGATGCCCGTCATCGTATCAATCGTGAGATTCTTTTGCCAGAAATAAGTGTATTCAATTAAATTCAAAGAGGCTTTATTGGCATGACCATATTATAACACTGTAGTGCCATTAAAATGCAAACAATACAACATTACTCAACCATGCTAACAATATCTTGTAATGTAAAATCAAGAAAAGAAGCTCAACACAACTGATTGATATCAGAAACAACATAAAAATAATAATAATAATGTAGTACAGTATTTTAATATTATATGCGGATGTGTGTGTGTGTGTGTGTGTGTGTGTGTGTGTGTATGTGTGTGCGTGTGTGTGTATGCGTGTGTGTGTGTGTGTGTGTGTGTGTGTGTGTGTGTGTGTGTGGTCACTCACTGTCCCTCAGAGTGTGGCAGGTACACTGTAAATACTAACATGGTATTTAATAAAAAGGTAATTAGTGAACCTAACTCAGTTTTTATTAACCTGTTTTTAACACTCGTTTTAAATAATATACTTGTAATTTGGGGTCGAAAAAGCTAACCATCTCAATGTTGAGGTGGGCTAATTTATAAAAAATAAGTTTTTGAATATGGTGTTTTTTTTTAACATTTAGACACAGATCAGTCCTCATCTACTTGGGCTCCCGGTTCTACCATACTTTGTGGGTGTAACTTATTGCCCTGTAATCACCATTAAAATCTATACAACCAATGTGTTTATGTTTAAATTGTTTACAATAGCATAACGTTCATAGATTTAGCCTCTTAATGTTGCTCTCAAAGTGCATCAGATTGATGCATTTAACTTTTAAATGTACAACATATATCATGGAGTTTTCCACACATTCACAAATGATGTGTGACAGTTGAATGATGTATTAGACAGTAATAGCAGGCTATGATATATAATCATTTTTATTAAGATTATCATATGGAGTTAGCAACTTAAAATATTGATTCATTCCTACATGAAATGTGTGAAGAAGTGAATTTTGTGATAACTGATTTAAATCAACACAGCAATAAAGCCAATCCAGGTCAACTATTTTATCTGGTGAGTGAAATGCTCTGCCCACAATTAAATCACTGTTTTGGTAGTAGCCTCAATTTACAAGAGTATAGTGATAACGTTCAATTTTATCATAACCTGATATGATAGTGAAGATATTGGCTGGCATATTGAGTTGACTACGATATATATTTTTAAGTTTGTCATATCCAGGGTATCCACATTTAGATACTGGGAACTGTCTCTGTGTTTTAGAAATAGGCTATGCCATATTTTTCATTTGTGTAGATTTGGTCATGTTTGAGATTGCTGCTATGTTGTATGTAAGTTTCAATGTATATACTTACACAATTACTCTCTCAGCATTTGTATATATTTTACGAGCAGATCACCAGAATTGGATTACAACAGTACCAAATACATTAAAGAATTTCAAAAGCTATGCATTTGGTGCACATTTCAGTTCAGTCATCTTCTCTCCTTCACGTATTTAAAAAAACAAATGTTGCAATCTGAATGAGGTAATCACACTGTCTCTATCACAGGAATGCCCAGCAGAACTCGGTCCTTGTAGCATTCTCGTCTGCATAGATGCCATTAAGTACAGTGTACAGTACAGTACAGTGCTGATATGGTCATTTCGGTTGGATTGCTCGGGGTCCCAGATTTCAGAGATTGTGGTGATCAATACCGACATCATTTTTGTCTGCAAAAGTATGACCTCATGGTTTGATGAGCATCTTAGCACGTATGAGATCTGTAGCAACCATTTGTCCATCCTCTCAGTCACCCAGTTGTCTGAACTGAATGTCACTTTACAGAGTTAGAGGCAAACAGCTTGTTACACTGAAATGGTACTGTGGCAGTGGGGTGTGGTGGCTGTGTCGGCTGCTGGGGATGAGATGGGAGTGGCTCAGTTGGAGGCCAGACAACTGGACGGAATCAGGTAATCAGTCACACAATAAAAGCCCGCCGATGACCTGGTTCTGTCCTGCAGTTGGCTGGGTTTGTCCGGAGAGAGAGACGAGACGGGAGAGAGACCGAGACAGAGACAGAGACGGAGGCGGAGACAGAGACGCCATCCGCGTCAGGATCAGTGGCGAGGGCGGGGAGAACCGGTCGCCAAGCGGAGCCGCCTTAAACAAACGGTTTACCCTCCAAGAGAACTCTCACTCTTTTTATTTCCCTCTTTTATTTCCCTGTGTAGGGAGAATCCCCACCCAGTCCGCTGGGGCAGGCACTCCAGCTCCTCGCCGCGATGCAGGAGGGCACAGCCACCCTACAGCGGCAGCAGAGCCAGGCTCTCGCGGACATTGCGGCCGCTCAGTGCGAGGACCGTGCTCTCCTGCGGTCACCGAGCGTCCCAGCGGGCCGGCCGACCCCAGCCCCGAGGAGGAGGTTCCCTGCGGGTGCCCTGGCAGCCGCCAACCCCCCTAATACCCCTTCTCTTGTCTCTCCACAGAGCCCAGACGGCGGGTCTGGTCCTCTGGCACCCAGAGGGGGTCCTAAAACGGCGGTGAAGGCTTGCTGGCAGTCCGGGCGGCCCGGCCACTTCCGGCGTGAGTGCCCACTCATGGAGGTCCGGGTTGCGGGACCGCCAGACTCCTCCCCCGGTCCGGAAGGGACATACTGCGTAACGGTATGTATACAGGGGCTCTGCTGGACACCGGTTGTACCCAAACCATGATCTATCAGCGCTTGGTTCGGCCTGGGGCATTGATGGAAGCGTCATGGGTGAGGGTGAGGTGTGTTCATGGTGATATTCACGAGTATCCGGTGGTGACCCTTACCATTTCGTTCAGGGGAAAAAAACATAGGGTTAAGGCTGGAGTTAGTACTCGCCTTACACACCCCCTAATTCTGGGAAAAAATTGACCAGGGTTCCATAGGCTAGTGGGGAAAGCTATGGGGGTGCGTTCACGTGCAGTAGGGACATGTGACTTGTGTGAGGTGTTGAGTGGGGACTCGGAGGAGGTGGGGCCCTTCAGACGAAGCTTCCCCGTCCAAGCCTGTGCATCCAATGGAGGACTTCCCCCTCCAACAGTCCCGGGACGAAACCCTCCGTCATGCTTTCGACCAGGTCGTAAGTATCGATGGTTCCCCACTGCACCCGAACGCACCACCCACTCACCCACACTTCACGGTGATTAGGGACGGGTTGCGATACGCAGACAGGGGAGGAAAACACCCAGTTGTTGGTGCCGGGCAGCCGTCGGGAAAGGATTTTCCAGGCGGCTCATCACAACCCCATGTCCGGTCATCTAGGGTATGACAAAACACTGAACCGGATCATGGCCCGATTTTATTGGCCGGGCATCTGCGCAGGGAGCGGTGGTGTGCGTCCTGCAGCGAATATCAGCTCGTTAACCCGCCGGCCACCCCAAAAGCGCCTTTACGCCCGTTACCATTAATTGAGGTACCATTCGAAAGAATTGGCATGTACCTCATCGGGCCATTAGACCGGAGTGCACGGGGATATCGCTTTGTGTTAGTCCTTGTGGATTAGGCAACACGATATTCTGAAGCAGTGCCGCTGCGTACTATTTTGGCCAAGAGTGTGGCGCAGGCACTGTTTCACGTTATCTCCCGAGTTGGGATCCCGAAAGAGATCTTAACTGACCAGGGCACGTCCTTTATGTCCCGCACGTTACGCAAACTGTATGCGCTACTGGGCGTCCGCTCCATCCGGACTAGTGTCGAGTAAAAGTTAAAATGTGATAAATTAAATGTGGACTCTTAAACATCAGGTCTTTGTCATCTAAATCTGGATTATTAAATGATTTAATATCAGATAATCAGATTGATTTATTTTGTCTCACTGAAACCTGGCTGAGACATGAAGAATATGTCAGTCTAAATTAATCCACTCCGCCTCGTCATATTAATACTAGCGTTCCTCGAGGTACAGGCCGAGGTAGTGGAGTTGCAGCCATATTCGAGTCAAGCCTATTAATCAATCCTAAACCTAAACTAAATTATAGCTCTTTTGAAAGCCTTGTTCGTACGCTTTCAAACCCAACATGGAAAGCAATGAAGCCAATCTTATTTGTTATAGTGTACCGCCCTCCTGGTCCGTATTCTGATTTTCTATCCGAATTCTCAACATTTTTATCAAGTTTAGTCCTTAAAACAGATAAAGTAATTATTGTAGGTGACTTTAATATTCATGTGGACGTCGATTATAACAGCCTTAATATTGCGTTTATCTCATTATTAGATTCAATTGGATTCAGTCAGAATGTACATGAACCAACTCATTGTTTAAACCACACTCTGGACCTTGTATATGGTGTTGAAATTGAACATTTATTAATTTGTCCACAAAATCCTCTTTTATCAGACCATTTTTTAATAACTTTTGAAGTCCTGCTACCAGACTGCAAGCCACTAAGCAAAATATCGTACACTCGATGTCTATCTGATAGTGCTGTAGCTAAATTTAAAGAAGTGATTCCAGCGACACTTGGTTCATTACCATGTCTCAATATCAATATAACGGAGGACTCCTGTCATAACTTTAGTCCCTCCCAAATTAATCATCTTCTTGATAGAGCTGCAGCCTCACTGCGAATGACACTCAACTATGTCGCTCCTCTAAAAAAGAAGATCATTAAACAGAGAAAGCAAGCTCCGTGGCTTAACCCTGAAAAAAACTTGAGAGGAAATGGCGATCTACCAAATTGGAAGAATCTCGTTTAGTCTGGCTAGATAATCTTAAAACATATGAGAAGGCTCTCCGTAAGGCCAGAGCAGCTTATTACTCTTCATTAATAGAATAAAACAAAAACAACCCCAGGATTCTTTTCAGCACTGTAGCCAGGCTGACAGAGAGCCACAGCTCTACTGAGCCTCCTATTCCTGTATCGCTCAGTAGTGACAACTTCATGAGCTTCTTTAACCATAAAATTGTAAATATTAGAGACCAAATTAATCAAATAAATCTCCTCTCCTCAATTGGTAATGATTTAGCTTCTAAAACAGGAACCTTAAAAACAACTGTAACACCTGAAATATATCTCGACTGCTTTTCTCCGATCGATCTTAACCAACTAAATTCAACAATTTCGTCGTCTAAACCATCAACCTGTCTCTTAGACCCGATTCCAACTAAGTTGCTTAAAGAAGTTTTATCCTTAATTAACACCTCATTCTTGAATATGATCAATCTGTCTCTATTATCTGGCTATGTAGCAGAATTATTTAAAGTAGCTGTAATAAAACCTCAGTCTTGATCCAGAGTTTTTAGCCAACTATTGACCGATATCTAACCTTCCATTTCTCTTTCTACTTTATTTGAGGTTTTTGAATCTGGATTTAGAGTTCATCATAGCACAGAGACGGCTCTGGTAAAAGTTACCAATGACCTTCTACTGGCATCAGACAAAGGACTTGTTTTTGTTCTTGTCTTGTTAGACCTCAGTGCTGCTTTTGACACTGTTGATCAGGACATTCTGCTGCAGAGACTGGAACATTTCATTGGCATAGCAGGAACCGCACTGAGCTGGTTTAAATCCTACTTATCTGAGCGATCTCAATTTGTACGTGTTAACGATGAATCCTCCATGCAAACCAAAGTCAGTCATGGAGTCCCGCAATGTTCTGTACTTGGACCTATTCTATTCTCCTTATATATGCTTCCTTTAGGCATTATTATAAGGAACCACTCCATAAACTTTCATTGTTATGCGGATGATACCCAATTATATCTGTCAATCAAGCCAGATGAAACCAATCAATTATCTAAACTTCAAGCATGTCTTAAAGACATAAAAAATTGGATGTCCTGCAACGTTTTGATGTTGAACACCGACAAAACAGAAGTTATTGTACTTGGCTCCGAAACGTATTGTCTAATGACATAGTAACTCTGGATGGCATTAACTTGGCCTCCAGCACCACCGTAAGGAATCTTGGCATTATCTTTGATCAGGATATGTCTTTTAACTCCCACATAAAACAAATTTCAAGATCTGCCTTTTTTCATCTGCGTAACATTGCAAAAATAAGGCACATCCTGCCTCAAAAAGATGCAGTAAAACTAGTCCATGCATTTGTTACTTCAAGGCTGGATTACTGCAACTCCTTATTATCTGGTTGTCCCAAAAAATCCCTTAAAACTCTTCAGTTGATTCAAAATGCTGCGGCATGAGTATTGACAAGAACTAGGAAACAAATCATATTACTCCTGTATTAGCTGCTTTGCACTGGCTCCTGGTAAAATACAGAATAGAATTCAAAATCCTTCTCCTGACCTACAAAGCGATTAATGGTCAGGCTCCAGTTTATCTTAAAGATGTCATTGTACCTTATAAACCAACTAGAGCATTGCGCTCCCAGAGAGCAGGGTTACTTGTGGTTCCTAGAGTTTCTAAAAGTACAATGGGAGCCAGAGCCTTCAGCTATCAAGCTCCTCTACTGTGGAACCAGCTCCCAGTCTGTGTTCAGGAGGCAGACACCCTCTCCACATTTAAGAGCAGGTTAAAGACTTTCCTCTTTGATAAAGCTTATAGTTAGGGCTGGCTCAGGTTTGCCTTGGGCCAGCCCCTAATTATGCTGCTATAGGCTTAGACTGTCGGGGGACTCACTCCTCTCCTCCTTTCCCTATCTTTCTCGCTCTCCTCCTCTCCCTCTATTGATATGCATTCATATCCCTTAAATGCATGTTACTAACTCACTATCCGGGGCATCATCCCCGGAGTTTCTGTGTCCCTCATCTGGCAGGTTACCACTATTAAAGATTACTTCTGGACCGTGAATCGTGGCTGCACCTGTTGCCCTGGTCCTACCTGACACCAGGAAGCCTTTATTGACATCCCCCTGGATCCATCTTTTTTATATACGATCGTATCAAGTTTTCTGTCGCATAGATTGTCTGTGCTGATTGTCTTAGACCCTCTGTTGTTCGCAGTGCGGGAGGTTCCCCAGGCCTCCACAGGATTTTCTCCCTTTGAATTATTGTTTGGCAGGAAGCCACGGGGTGTGTTGGACCTGCTTAAAGAAAACTATGGCGGTCCAAGCACCAGCAAAAGTGAAATTCAATACGTGCTGGACCTGAGAGCAAAACTCCATTCACTGGGTCAGTTATCACGGGAGAATTTGCTCCAGGCTCAGGAGCGTCAGCAGCGCCTGTATAACAGAGGGTCGCGACTGCGTCAATTTACACCGGGAGATAAAGTGCCTGTATTGCTCCCGTCCGCTAGCTCCAAATTACTCGCAAAGTGGCAAGGGCCCTTTGTGGTCACACGGCGAGTGGGGGACGTCAATTACGAGGTGGTGCGATCGGACAGGGGGGGAGCAGCACAGATTTACCACCTCAATCTCCTAAAAGAATGGAGAGAGGTGGCCTATGCCTCTCTGGCTACTACGGTGATGGAGAAAGGAGGTATAAAAGACGAACAAATCAGCCCCGGTCTCTTGTGACAGCCAGCTTTCACCGAGTCAGAGGGCAGACGTTGCCGCGTTGCAAAGGCTGTTTGCCGATGTGTTCTCCCTCCTGCCCGGGCGCACAGCTCTCGCACACCACCACATAGAGACGCCCCCGGGCGTGGCGGTGCGCTCACAGCCCTATCAGCTGCCTGAATGCAAGAGGAAAATTGTTTAGGCTGAGCTTCGGGCTATGCTGGAGATGGGCGTAATAGAAGAGTCCAACAGTGACTAGTGCTGTCCTGTCGTACTGGTGCGCAAGGCCGATGGGTCAGTACGGTTCTGTGTGGACTATTGCAGGGTGAATGAGGTGTCCAAATTCGATGCTTACCCAATGCCCCGGGTCGACGAACTCCTGGATCGGCTAGGCACGGCTCGTTTTTACACGACACTGAATTTGACCAAGCGCTACTGGCAGATTCCCCTGTCTCCAGAGTCTAAGGAAAAAATGGCTTTCTCCACACTGTACGGCTTATACCAATTTGTGAAGCTTCCGTTCGGGTTATTTGGAGCCCCTGCCACCTTCCAGCGGCTCATGGACCTTGTGCTGCGACCACACTCGGCATATGCTGCTTCCTACCTGGATGACGTCATCATCCACAGTGAGACGTGGGAGCAGCATATGTGGCAGGTGGGGGCAGTACTCGAGTCCCTGAGGAGAGCAGGGCTCACGGCTAACCCGAGGAAGTGTGCGGTTGGACGGAGGGAGGTACGGTATCTGGGGTACCACTTGGGTGGCGGCAGGTGCAGCCACAGCTAGAGAAGACCGCGGCCATTAACGCCTGTCCAGCTCCCAAGACAAAAAAGGAGGTCAGGAGGTTTATGGGGCTGGCAGGCTATTACCGGCGGTTCATTACGAGGTTTTTGGAGCTGACCAGCCCCCTGACCGACCTGACCCGAAAGGGTGCCTCAGATCCAGTCCAGTGGACGGAGCGGTGTCAGATGGCGTTTTGAGAGGGTTAAGCAAGCTCTCTGTGGGGAGCCACTCCTGTTTTCCCCTAACTTCGCTCTCCCGTTTGTCTTGCAGACCGACGCCTCGAACAGCGGGCTGAGGGCCGTTTTGTCCCAGGAGGTGGAAGGGGCCGACCGCCCCGTACTTGTACATAGCCGGAAGCTGGCTCAGTGGGAGGTGAACTACAGTACGGTGGAAAAAGAGTGCCTCGCCATACGGTGGGTGGTCGGTGCCCTGCGTTATTATCTCCTGGGACGCTCTTTCACCCTCAAGTCGGACCATGCCCCGCTCCATGCCCGGATCACTCGTTGGTATCTGGCATTACAGCCGTTTAACTTCAAGGTGATCCACAGGCCGGGTAACCGGATGGTTGTGGCTGACTTTCTCTGGGGTATGTGGCAGTGGGGTGTGCTGGCTGTGTCTGCTGCTGGGGATGAGATGGGAGTGGCTCAGTTGGAGGCCAGGCAGCTGGACGGAATCAGGTAATCAGTCACACAATAAAAGCATGCCGATGACCTGGTTCTGTCCTGCAGTAGGCTGGGTTTGTCCGGAGAGAGAGACGAGACGGGAGAGAGACGGAGACAGAGACGGAGACGGAGACGCCATCCGCGTCAGGATCAGTGGTGAGGACGGGGAGAACCGGCCGCCAAGCGGAGCCGCCTTAAACAAACGGTTTACCCTCCAAGAGAACTCTCACTCTTTTTATTTCCCTCTTTTATTTCCCTGTGTGAGCGGGTGAGCTCGCAGGTACATATTATGCTGAGAGATGTAAATCCTGAATTGTTGGAATCTCATGGATTTCTCCCTTTTTCTCAGGATGAGTTATCAAAATGGACCAAAAGTTATTGCTGAGAGTTGTCGTCAATGAAGACGATATTAGGAAGGTAACTTTAAATGAGAGACCGGATTCCATTGAAGAATTCAAAGTGCAACTGAAGTATAAGTTGCCGCTGCAGCAAGACTTTACACTGCAGTATGAAGATTAAGACTTCAATAATGCCCTCCGCAATTTGACTAAAATAACAGATTTGTCTGAAAGAGCTACGGTACCTGTCCTGTCATCACCTACCACAACTTCATAAACGATAGACACTGAGATCCTGTCGACATCACTAACGCTAAGAAGACACCCATGGCCAGAGTTCTTTGACGTAGCCAATTTCGAATTTCAATTTCAGTTGATGTTAGCTACAGACTTAGAGATCTTGGCTTTATGAAAGATGGAAACACGACTGACTCCATCACAGGATATGAAGCATGACATACTTGAAAAGCTTGCTGAGAGAATGTACAATTTCAAGGCTTATTCTGAAGATGATGACAACAACGGTGGCCAACTATCACTCAAGGCTTTGAAAAGCTGGATGTGAGGATGTAGCAACCAATGGAGGTAAAATAAGTCAAATCAACCCAGAGGGTGAATTGTCAAGCAAGAATATCAAACGGCCCAAAAAAAGGTGAAGCAAATTATCCGCCTAATTTACCTGAAGAGCCTGATGAAACAAGCCTCGAAAAATGCCAGAAAGGATCCCACGGAGGACATGTCGAAAAAAACACCGAATGGCACTCTCATCTCACAAATGATGGAACAAACATTCACACTATGCAGGCGAGAGATAGTAAAAAAAAAGGAGCCTGTTGTACAGAACATGGTTGAACGATGGCCAGAGCTTTACACGGAGAGACAGGTAAGCTACTTTTATTTGTACTCAATAGTGCCTGAAAGGTCGACCTTCCTCCATGTCAGCATTTCACCTTCCCAGCCAATCAAAATAAGACTGCAACTAATAGTTATTTTCATTATCGATTTATCTGGTGATTATTTTATAGATTAATCGATTATTAAAGGTCAGAAAATAAAGAAAAATGTCCATCCCAGTTTCTCAAAGTCCAAGGTGATGTCTTTAAATGTCTTGTTTTGTCAGTCCACAACCCAAAGATATTCACTTTAATATGTCAGCAAAAAGCAGCAAATCTCCATATTTTAAAGGCTTAAAATAGCATCTATGCATGAAAATTACTTCAACAATTAATCGTTTATTAAAAAAGATTATTTTATTGTTTGTCAATCGACTAATCCATTAGTCAACAAATCGTTGCAGCACCAAATCAAAACAAAATAAATGAATCTATTAGGCCAGTGGCTCAGGAGGTGGAGTAGTGGACGACCACTGGTTCGATCCCCGACCTCTACGGTCAACATGTCGAAGTGTCCTTGAGCAAGATAATGAACACCAAATTGCTCCCGATGGCATGGCCAACAGTGTGTGAGTGTGTGTGTGAATGGTTATCTCTGATGAGCATGTGGAACCTTGCATGGTAGCCTCTGACTGAATGTGTGTGAATGGGTGACTGCTGATGTGTTGTAAAGCGCTTTGAGTGATCGCAAAGATTGGAAAAGCACTATATAAATGCAGTCCATTTAACACAATTTCTCCACAATTCATCTAATAGGTATGTAAACACCCTTTAATTAAGTTTTAAAGTTGCCACTTAAACCTGATAGTCATTAATTCATTTCAAATCTCAGGACCAGGAGTCTGGATAAAAAAATATATGTACCTCGTTGTATATGCTTCCATAGCTTTGGTTTATTCATACCACATATACAGTATTTCTTTGGTGAGTGTTACAATGCAGTGTGAATGCGTATTTAGAGCTCTATTTTCTAGCAAATAATTGATCACCAAAAATGAAGGTTTTCATAGGTAGAGCAAACATAACTTGCTTTTCTGAAGAACATGTGCGTTTCTTTGCAGGAGACGCAGAGACAAGAGGCCCCAGCATCTATCACTGTTGGTGCGCTGACTGTTCTAAGCAAAGACAGTCCTCACCAGGGTCCAAGCACAATGCACCTCCAGCCCATCTCCACTGCCATCGTGCTTGAGGGAGGTATTGTCATGGACAATATCAAAGACTTGCCTCAGGCAGTTTGTCTGTTATTTGGGCTTACACATGCTTTGCATTTGGATTAGCCAAAATGCATGGCAAATACACTCAAATTAATTCAAACAGTAATGGTTGGGCTGGGAAGTGAAGCCAGCTCACCAAAACTGCTAACTTTGACAAAACGGTCTAATGGGTTAGACCTTAGTCAAGATAGTCATCAGCTATCAGATAGCAATTAGTAACCTTTGCAATAATTGCACTGTTGATTGTAATGACTGAGTTGTTTACTCTTGTGAAACTATACATTTTCTGCCATGTTTGGATGAAAAATTACTTTAAGGATTAATCGATCATCAAAATAGTTGGAGATCATTTTTCTGTCAATCAACGAATGGATTACTGGATTAATCATTGCAGCTCCAGTTTTAATGTATTATGTCAGAATTGCATTAGGTTTGGTTGGCAGGTTCATTCTTGTATTTAAAAGTAGGGATGTCATGAGAACCGATACTTAATTCTAACGTTATCATGACGTGTTCAAATGTGGTCTTAGAAAAATGTTGTATTTGGCTAGAAATTTGCATAAATACAGTTGTTTGGAGGAAATGTTTCCACAGCAACATAAATAATATATTAGAGAGGGAATTACGATGGGTTTAACTTTCTAACAAAAAAACAAATGGTAATAAAGGAATGGTTGAAGTACATTGTAATTATTGTTTTATTTAGTTTTTTACCATGGTATCGAATTGGTATTGAGAATTGTGGTTTTTCACTGGTATTGGCATAGACTACTACATTTCTGGAATCGTGAGATCTCTGTTTAAAAAGATGCTTACTTGTGTGAATGCTGAGTCAGCACTACTGTTCTCCTGCACATAAAAATAACTTCTTCCGTACATTTTTTGGACTCTACTTCTGCATAATTTCAGTTACAGAAACCATTCAAATAATTAAAAAAATATATAATATAATTTTTCTTGTTTCTACCTTTTATGATAAAATATTTTGCTTCTTTAACATTTTTTTTTCAATGAAGATTCTCACTTTTAAGTTCAACTGCTCATGTATACTCTCGGTTACAGACACCATTTAAACTTTAAATGGGTAACACAACTTTGAATTATTATAATTTCATTCAGCATTTTGATATCTTTTACCGTTTTGGAATTATAACAGTTTAAGTTTTATGCTGTTTTCTTATCTTTTTCCTATTTTTATAATGGGTGTGTATTGCACTGCTTTGAGTTCTTCAGAGGACCTGTGATGTCCCTTCAACATTTTTCAAAAAGGTTATTAACATAAGAGTTTAGAGTTCTTGTAATTGTAACAGTAGAATTATCTCAGTTCAAGGGAATTACTTTGTTTCATTTATTTAAGTACACCTCAGAAATTATGAGTGAGTATAACTAAAAGGTTTAAGTTGTTGTTATTGATTTATTTAAGTAGGGTTCAATTTGAATCAAGCAGTGCACACAAAAGGAAAAAATTAAGTTATCACAAATCATGTTTTTTAAGCTACATAACCTAAAAAGTTTGTTAGTTGTACTACATAAATGAATAAAGGCACGCTTAATCAAGTAATAATCAAGTTTTTATAGCTCACCATCCTAAATTTACTTTACTTACATTTTGTGAGGCAATAAGTTTGCTTACTTTTTTAAAAAGTTAAGCCAATTTATGATATTTTACGGTGTAGCATCATACTCTGCTGCTGGACTGCAGCTGTCTGTGTGCTCTCCCAACACAAACAATATTATATATTATATATATTATGGTATTTTGTGTAGGTTATGTCGTCAAATTCATGAATGCTTGTATTTTGGGGAAATATTTAGATCGGACTGGCTGGAGTTTTGTGCATTCTGTCAGAAAGTGCCGCTCTGTCTCCACTGTGTCTTCCTCACACAGCTGACAGAAGTGCTCCTCTTTGGGGAGCCATGATTTTTTGGTATCGGCCTGTCTCGATGGCCAGGCTGCGCTCACTGAGTCCGTACTGTCAGTAGTTCTGTGTGAAGTGTCAGTCACTGCTCAGGTACTGTCTCTTTAGACTTCATGCTGAATTTTGTTTGTGTGTTCTATCTGGGGATGTAGTTTTGTTTCAGGTGTGTTATAATTTGGTTGGTAATTGATTTGTTGTCAGACGGGTCCTGAGGCAGAACAAGGTTAGACACACGATGCCAACCGTCTTTCTCTCTCTCGGGTGCGTCCCGTCCGGAGGCCATCGACCTACACAACAACAGCAATCCAAACTCATGACAATAATTGTTTTAGGATTGCTTGTGACGGCCCCAGTGTCCAGCTTCAGCTGCATTAGCAAAGTAATATGTGCACTGTTGATAAATCAGAACGGAGCATCAACAATATTACAGACATCCTGTGTAGAACAACCCGGCTGAAAGCAGCAGTCAGACTTTACAGTACAGAGCTGAATGGAACAACAGACGGACAGCTGAAGTCCCTGGGTTTGATTTGTGTGTGTGTTTCTCTTTTTGGTGTGTTTGTGTTACATTTTTTTATGTATGCATGGTTGTATGTAAGTGTACATAAACATGTTGTTTTTTTTATGATGTATAACCATGTATAGTGATATTTCAATGTGTTATTATTGATGTACATTCTGCTTCTAGTCAGTTGTTAACTGTGAGCATGAATCTGATAAACAAACGCAACTTGTCCAAAACGGAAAAAGCATGTGGACGCATGTCATTTTGACATATAAACAGAGTTTTGATTAGACGGCTTTGGAAAAAAGAGAGGAGACGAGGTAAGTGAGACAGGAAGACAAAGGGAGAAAAATATAGAAAAACAGCAAGAATGACCGAAGATGAAGAGAGATACAGTAGAGACGAGACAGACAGCAAGTAGAGAGAGACGAGTGAGAAAGGGAGAGCAGATAATTACTCTCTTTGTCTGGCTGCTATTTTCATCTATGACAATGTACCACAATAACCCTTCCTAACACACACACACACACACACACACACACACACACACACAGAGGAAGCTCAAAGGGAAATGAAACCCTTTTCATCTTCACTATGGATAATCCTGCACTATTAGCACTGCTGGGAAAGATAGAGAAGAAGAGAGAGGGAGAGGGATGACTGATCACCAGAAAAAAACAACTTTCTGTCCCAGTTTTCATCAAACTTCTCTGCTGTCATGATGTCGTCACAGAGCTGTCCAACCAAACAGGTCAGAAAGCAACCGCACCTGCGTCGTCTTCATGACAGCAACAGAAATCAAATGAATGTGGCAATTGTCTGATGATTTTTCATAGATATACAGTACAGGAGTGTGTCTTAATGGCCTTCTAGCAGAAATATACTGATAAATGACACAATGAGACAACAAGTACCGTAATTTCCGGACTACAAGCCGCTACTTTTTTCCCACACTTTGAACCTCGCGGTTTATACAATGACGTGGCTAATTTATGGATTTTTCCCGCTTTCACAAGCTTCATGTCGCCAAAAAACTGAGCACCGTCGCATAATGTGACGTAAATCGAGCGCGCTCAAACTTCCCATTCATTACGGTAATTAACTTTTTTACGAAATTTCTCGGTGTTTCATTCAGTGTACCAAATGAACCTCTAAAAACATTATGCCAACCTTCAATTGCATTATTAGTTCTTGGAATGTCTTCAGCAGCGGACATTATGAACAGCGGACATTATGAACAGCGGACATTTTAAACAGCGGACATTATGAATGGTCACGATTCTGATTACGGTAGTCATGTTGTCACCCTCATCATGGCAAAGACACGGAGAAAGGCATATGATGCAGCGTTCAAGTTGAAGGCGTTTAAAAGCCTATTTATTTTTGTTCCAAGCCG
>CALSBV010012205.1:75846-89516 GCA_943590825.1 Bovichtus diacanthus | reverse complement strand
ATTGGTTTAATTGTTACTCTATTGGTTGTCTTTGTTGCTGTTACTTTGGTTTGGCTTATTTAAAGCTATTGTTCTACACTTGTATGATTCCACCTGTTTGAAGCTGATGTACCTGCAAGATTCTCGCTGTTTGGAGTCGTATCCTCATGATTGTTTGCACTTATTGTAAGTCTCTTTGGAGAAAAGTGTCAGCTAAATGAACTGTAATGTAATGTAATGTAATGTCATCCGCAGGTCCTTGGCTGAAAAGAAATCCCCCGCGATGATGTAGTGAACGCGTGGCCGACTCGTAACATCCCTATGGCAGATTATGTGGAAATCAGTTACAAAAATTATCAAATTGTGGTCACTGTTTACTGAATTATTAGTTAAATTTGACGTGTTTAGCGGCAATGACATTTTTTTTATTTTTCATAAATGTAATGTAATGATGAAACATGTTCAAACGGACAGTGTGAAAACTATTCAGGCTCGCAAAGTGAACACTTGAATAAGAAGACGATGAGAGAAGTCAGCTGACGATCAGAGCAGAGAGGAAATCAGCAGTAAAGCTGTAAAGTTGTTAAATGTACAGGACAGGTTTCAGTTTGTATGTCGCTTCATCTCCCATCGCCCGTTTGTTTTTGTAAACATCACATAAAATAATCAAATTAATAATAATCAGTAACCCGGATTCTAATATTTATGTGTACAGATATAAATAACCCAGTTTCTCTGTGTTCCGTTTTTACATTACATTATTACAGTTCATTTAGCAGACGCTTTTGTCCAAAGCGACTCACAATAACATCATATCCTGAATATGGTCAAAACCGGGAGAAGCCTCATAGCTATATATTTCCATCCTCCTTGTGGATGTGTGGTTTTTAAACTTGTGTTTTTGGTGTTTGTGTTCTGTCCATGAAAGGTGCTCTATATACAGTCAAGTCGGAAAGTCTGCACACCCCTTTCACCTTCTCCATGTTTTATTATGTTACAGACGTATTCTACAATAGATTGACTTCAATTTCTGTCTCAAAATTCTACACAAAATAGCCCATGATGACAAAGTTAAAACAGGTTTTTAGACATTTGTGCATTTATTAAAAATCAAAATGTAAAATATCATATGTACACAAGTGTGCACACCCTTTAATATGACACCCAAAAGTGAGGTTCTCCATCCAACCTGACGGGGCTTGCAAGGGTATGCCAAGAGGAATGGGCAGAAATCTCCAGGAACAAGTGTGCCAAGCTCGTAGCTTCTTTCCCAAAACGCCTTGAAGCTGTAATCGCTGCCAAAGGTGTCAAGGTCAACTAAGTATTAGGCCAAGGCTGTGTACACATATGTAAATCCCTAAATAACCTATTTTTGCATATTTTCTAAAAACCTGTTTTCACTCTGTCGTTATTGGCTATTGTGTGTAGATGTTTGAGGCAAAAAATTTACTTAATCTATTGTAGAATAAGTCTGTAACATAATAAAACACGGAGAAGGTGAAAGGGGTGTGCAGACTTTCCGGCTTGACTGTATAAAGTTCATCCATTCATACGTTCATGACCCTGATACTCCTTTATAAACACTATTTAAACAACGTTACGTGGTTTCAGTGATAGCAGGGTCTATAACCATAGCAACGATAGAATCTCAAAACGCATTTCAATGCCGAACTTCAAATATTGAAAGCTGAAGCCTGAAATTTATTAATATTAATAACTATATAAAATGTGGTTCTCACACAGAATATAATTCAGAAACATTTACTGATTATTATTATAGGCTATATCATGATCATGTCTAAATGTCTAATAGTCCAGTGATTCTCTCTGGCAGGGGGTCCTCGAAATAATTAGCTATAAAGTTGTGCTGTATCATTATAAAGTGCATATCTGCAGATAGGGACACTTTGCACCAATTAAAGAAGAATTACTCCCACCCATGTTAGCTTTGGACCAATAGAAACTCTGATATGATTGTGACACACGGCAATAAGTTCATTATATTAAAGTTGAAATACTTACTGAAAGTCAGCTTTAGACTGCTAAGTTTAAATGTGTGGATTTATTCGGACTCTGTCAGTCTTGCTACAGTTCATATTCTGAAAGCTTGGATGGGATCAATAACTGAAAGTATAAATTCTGTCAAGTTGAGTCCAAATGCAGTTTGAATAAAATTACCCTCTGCAGTATATAAGTTGTATTAACATAATTCAAATTGAAACGTTTTTTCTGCTTATCACTACGAAACAGGTCTGAAGAATTTAGGTTGAAAAGTTTGAGAAAACAAATAGTTCCAACAGCATCCAAGAGTACAAACGGTAGTAAAGCTTAATCTGTTTTTATGAGTAAAGTACTTGAGTAAATGTGCTTAGTTACATTCCACCACTGAAAATCAGGGCTTATGCTGTTAAAAATATGTGATTAATAACATTTGTCAACTGAAGGGCAGCAAACAATATTGAAGTTCCAGCAATGACTGTATGTCTGGGAAACATACTGTGTAAACCACGGCTTAAACTAAGACACATGACTCTTCAGTGTACTTTAGCTGGTTTATGTGCTTTTATGAAGGAAGCAACAACAACATGATGTGTGTGTCTGTTTGTGTGTGCGTGCGTGTGTGTGTGCGTGTGTGTATAGGTATGTCTGTGACGATGCATAGCTGGTTGGAAGGAGATCACCAGGGAGCTATATTGTATGTAATTCCCAGTAATTAGCACAATATAAAACATGTGTTTTCTGTTTCAAAAAAGTACTAATGTAGGAAGGTAGCAAGTGGAATGTTCACCCATCTTGTAAATGTTTATGTCTCCAGTATCTCAAGCGAACAGCTGATAAGTACGTGTTTTTTTTAACCAGACATAACAGGTGTGCATATTTACCGCATTCAGTGTGGACAGAGAGCGTCGTTACGCTATTGTCTGACACTCGCTTGCGTCCTACATCATGCAGCACATGTCTGTACATTTCACTGGCAAAGAAATCAGATATGCAAGACTGATAGGTCACCGGTCATGGCCGATCAGCTGACAACCGGCCGTTTTCAACTGGTGTCCGATCGAGCAGTGCATCTCTTCGAAGAACTACTGTTTATTACAACTTGAGTTTTATTTTTGTAGCTCTGGCTATTGGACCTATCAGTTCTGGTAACATTAGAATATACTCAGTAAAGTATTTGAGAGATTGAGTCTAAGGGGGCAACAAAGACGATCAGACAGATGATCAGACAGGTTGTACACAAGCAGCAACAGTTTACAGATAAAATAAAAACTTTAAATTTTAAAATAACTTTATTTGTAGGTCAAACTGGAAGTGATCATCCTCTGTAATATCACCAATAATCTCTCATTGCATAAGAAAACTGTGCATGCACAAATACGGCAGGTATAGAAGGTCATAGTTGAAGCAGGTCTGGATCTATAAACTGTGACGTTTGTTTACAGCAGAGTAATATAATATAATTGTACTCTTCGACTTCACTTTCTCCTTCAAATAAGTTGGGCTAACCTGGGGGTTTGTTTCCAACCTGTCTGACTTTTAGATCAGGGCATGAGAATGTCTTTAGTTTTGCGGGTATTTTCTACTTAAACAAGGTGGAGAATAAACTGTATATATAAATAACCAGGCTACATAACAGCATATACAGTGTGTAAATAAGTTATGAAGCAACATTTTGACTGATGAAAATCTTGAAATAACAAACACAAGATCCACACACACACACACTACACCAGGGAAATTAGCTGCTGCATGATTTGTTTGGAAGAAAAACCTGCAAATTCTAGCTCAGAGTAATATTAATGGTCAGCATGTGTGTCAAGACTGTACACACACACACATTACAGGTCATTTAGCAGACGCTCTTATCCAGAGCGACTGACAGTGAACTAAGTACAGGGACAGTCCTCTGGAGCAGCTCAAGGTGAAGTGTCTTCCTCAGGAGCTCAATGGTGGCAGCCTGGTGTTGAACTCACAACCATAATACACACACACACACACACACACACACTCACACACACACACTGCACTTAACTACATATTTATCATATATATCTGTATATGTATTCCTTACTGTGTGTGTGCTGCTGAGATGAATTCAGCTTTTATCCCTCAGCAAGGTGCTGCTGAATAAGCTGCATAAAGGGAAAGCAGCCATCAGTTAAAAAAAAAGGATCAAAAATCAAGGATTCGACCGGGTCTCTTTTTAGCTCATCTTTTTGAAAACAGTTTTGAGAGCAGCTGTAAAATGACTCATGGTAGTTGTACACAGTTCAAAGCAGCCTGAAGGCTGTCGTGCTGCAAATAAATAAAGAGAAACACTTCTAGGGACATAACATTTTTTTTACTTCTAAACTGAAACTTGACACACATAACTAACTTTAGAAGCAGACATTTTGGTTTTTGGCATATATATATATATATATATATATATATATAATAGAATAGAATACATGACTAGTATAAAAAGAATTCTGAACTGACAAAACTATCAACAAGACCACATCATTTGTCAGTGCTTTCAAAAACCATTCCATTACAAAGTGAGGGTTAAGGTTTAGGTAAACCTTGTGTGTTTGACAGAATAAAGTTCTCATTTAATGTTAAATATTGTCCAAACACGAGCAGCTATGCAAGGACTTTGCCAATAAATAGAATAAAATAAATGTTTTAATTTGATTCAGATCAAGTCAGGTTGATCTGATCAAAGAATAAGTCAATAAGATTATTGAACACAACATTCTACTGAAGCATTAGGTACTTGACAGCTTTTAATACTTCTACAGACTGATTTCACTGTTCAAGCCTTTTACATGAGTGTGGTCAGTGGCTATGTCTTATAATGCAATCAACGAACAGTAATCTAAAAATCATACCATCTGGAGCTAGGGAAGAAACATTCAGGACAACACAAGGAGAATATGCTTGTTGTCATTATCTCTCATGACAAGACACATGTATGAAGGCTATGTAAATTTTGAAAGAAAAAAATAAAGCATCTTCCTGGAATCCATAAAACAATAATCTTTGCTCAATTAAATGCACTGCAGTTTTGCCTGCTTTGCTTGGTCTGGTGTGACAAGTAGCTTTGTGTAGCTTAGTGCAAACACAAATGTTATTGCTGTTTAACTGACATTCCTGAGTAAAATTAAGATTTTATGACTTATCTCTACTTGTACCTATGTCACAATGTGTTTAAGTATCCACCATAACTGTTGGTCACAGTGGCCGCAGTTCAGCAAAAGTTACACATTCTTGCTTTAAAGGATGATTTGTTACATCTCGGGTCTTGTTTTCATATTTTTTGCCAACATTTCTATCTCTTATGACAACATTGTAGTCAGTAATAGTAGTAATACCTGAGCTCTGAGAAGACGGAGACATCACTAAATTAGTATGATGGGCCAAGAAACACGAGCAGGTGATTAGACAGGCTTCAACAAACAGGCCGACAGCTAATGCAGATCACCTAAAACACTCTATTTGGAGGTCAAACTGGGAGTGAGCACACCTGAAATGCGGGTAATAATCCATCATTGCACAGTAAGAGTGTGGTAAGTGCAATAGGCCAAAGCTGAAGAGGGAAGTGTGTCTGTAAACTGTGATAGATGTCACAACAGACAGTTTCGCTAATCATTTCCATGATCGCCTGTGTTTCGCCTTCTAACTGTAGTTAACCTGGGGGAGTATTTCTCACCTGTCTGATTGACATGATGCTGGCACATTCTCAAATGTCAGCAATTAACTTGACCAAAAAAAACATTATATAAAACTTAAGAGCCATCTTCATTGTCTTCATTGCTATTTACCAGTTTGACTACCTAACATAACTCAAAGCATAATTCCCGACACACATGGAGAGCAGGGAGGAAGTAACCACTCTTCTGTACATGTATGGTTTTGTAGATCTGTGGTTTTTGCTTCAACAGCAGCAATATGGCCCGCTGCAAATTGGGATTCCTGAAACAAACTCCGAAATAATGAGTCAGTATTACCAATGGAGCTCGTGCTGGTGGGTGGACATCAGAGAACAAGGCAACAGACGGCTGTCAATCTGCTGCACAGGAAGAGATGCACAGCACAGAAGAGCAGTGGGAGAGGCGACAGTCGAGGAGGTGGTTTGTTTTCTCTGCCACAAAGCGGCTGTCAGGAAGCAATCGCACACACACATAAACACATATTTATTTGTAGCAAGTGTGTGTGTATGTGTTCAGTTGTGTGAAGTATGTTCTGTTCTGCTGTGGGTGACACAAAAATAAAGAATAAGAGTATGCTATGAACATATGAACATTTTATGTATGAACATTGTATGGTCATAAGCATGGCTTCATGAGACATCACTTGCACCTATATGTGGGTTTTTTAAACATGGGAAAATCCGCTAAAATGAGGTGATAGATTCCTTCCCCATTGCCAGTAGAGGAGAATGCCTTTCTATTTTTTTTTTCTCATGTGTCAAATAAGACGTCACAAGTGCGACGCGCCGGAAAGCAGGGTATCTGAACTGCCGTGGTTACTTCATATGCTCTTTTTTTATTTGTGTTACTTCTTTAGTCTCTCTTTCAAACTCTGGTTGGTGATTGTAGAAACAGTGTAATAACTAACAAAGACGGTTTTGATTTGTTTAATGACTTTCTGTCGAGTTTGAATGGAGTGTGGTCAACATGTCAAAGTGTCATTGGGCAAGATACTGAACCCCAAATTTCTCCCAATGATCCCTCCTTTGAGTGGTCGCAAAGGCTCAAAAAGTGCCATATAAATGCAGTCCATTTACAATTTACAATGATCAGAGAGGTAAAATGACTGTCAATGGAGTCTGGTGGCTTTGAGGGGAGCATATTAATTGTATGTTTTGTAAGTTAATAAATTATAATAATTTTCCAAATCTCTGTTGTTTTATTTATTATATATTTACTTCAACGCATGTCCCATACACCTGTGCTTTTTCTGCTATGATAAGTCAAAATGTCAAATAGTGAAAAACATCTGTGTATAAGGTTAAACTCAATGCAGCAGAACCAGAGATATTTCATGCGTTATTCTTCTATGTCACCTCACGTCTACATTACCCACAATGCAACTCAACTGCAGACAGTTTGGTTGGAGATTCAGGTATGTTATGCTAGTCGCCGCTAATTTAGCCTGGAGCCTCTAGACTCAAGCAGCCTGCAGAGTTGTGGTCAATTCACTTCTTTCTAGTGCCCACACATTTTCAAACGTATCAGCCCTTACTGACGCTGACTCAAGTGATGTCACCCGAGGACATTTATCAGACTTGACACGGTAGCACTCCCCCAACACATCATCCCGACATCACATGGGACAGCTGTGTGAAACAACACATCAATGAAACAGCAAGGACCCTGGACAACAAAATGAATGAACACCAGAAACAGACGTCAACTGTCTGTGAACACCTCAACAGAACCTTTCACAGCATCCACTGGTAAGAGATCAAAGGTCATCGATCGGAGGAAGATCAAGAAGGACATTTACATTTAAACCAGAGACCATCAACAGACAGAGAGATTTCTTATACTTATCTGGCTCTGGGTTGTGGATTGTCTCCCTCGTCACATCCTCCAGCTTCTCCTGGGGGATCTCAAGGCATTCCCAGGACAGATGGGATTTATAGTCCATCTGGTGTGTTCTTGCTCTGCCTCTGGGTCTCCCAGTTGGACATGGCTCCTTTCGATGTGAAGCAGCGGTTCTGCTCTGAGCTCCTTCCAGATATCTGAGCACCTCACCATATCCCTCAGGGTCCACACACCCTGCATAGGAAACTAATTTTGTCCGCTTGTATCTAATTCCGTTGGCCACTACCTAGCGCTGATTGCCCCTGTTAAGGTTAGAATGTTAACTAAATGATCTAACACTTCCGGCGTAGCTCTCCCAATCATTATATTGCTTGTAATACTTGGCAAGTTGTGCCGGGCACAATAAATAAACGACTGGCACCTATAAAGGCTAATGATAAAGTCAGCATAATGTGCATTTCCACAGGAAAGATGTATCTGTAAAACATGTCATGGTCATACTCACTACTCTGTTTTTAACAGAAATACTCAACATTCACAATTTCTGCTATTTTGCCGCTTTTAAGCTACTATTAATGAAATTCAAAAGGATATTTCACATTTAATGCCTACCAGATAAGGGGGGGGGGGGCGTGTTATGCTTTAGCTGCGGAAGGGCTTTTAATGTGAAACATCATTTGTAGCAAGCAGACAGTGGCTTAACTTGAAAGAAAGACCAAAGTAGAACCAAGGGTGGACAGGACAAAGTAGAGGTAAAGGGAAGAAAGATGAAGAGGAAGACAAGGATTATGGTGAGGAGAGAAGGAGCAGGTAGAAGGAAAGAAGAGTGTGAAGGAGAGGAAAAGACACCATGAGGGTTTCTATCAGAAACATTCAAATCTTATAATAACTAAAACACACACACACACACACACACACACACACATTTGCAAAAAACAAGCTCAAACACCTCCCTAACTGTTAACATTATCATAGTTTTGTAAAAACAGAAAGACTTAAAATGACAGCATACACACTCTCAGACACAATTAACAGCCACATCCACACAAGATAGACTTTAAATAGTACAGAACTAGAACTCCTTCATTCACTCAAATTGTTTAATCATATAATGACTTCTCAGTGAGGAAGGGGCAACATGATGTGTATTGTATGACCAAGCAATTCAATTCAATACACTGCATTTAATTGCGCACGTTTGTTATAGTATAAATGTGTACTAACACCCTCTTGTAGTGATTACAGAATAAATAAACATGTTTTACTTTCTACGTCCACCATCCACCCAGACCAGGGGTGAATCATTCTCTCAAAAAACATTGACTCTAAACATAATCCATGCAGTGAATGCGTTTGACTGCACAACATAATTGGGGAAACAATTTAGCAAATATATAAAAAGGTAATTACTAGGAGACAGAGCTGGTCTTATGACGTGTGTGAAGCACAGTCTGTTATCCAGCCTTCTACCCTCTCGTTACCTTTCCGCCCCTCTTATCCTCTCCCCTCCTTTTCATTCTCCCCCCTCTTTAGTCTCATCCTTATCTCTCCTTCTTTCCCTTTCCTTCCTTCTCATGCACTTTACCTCCCTCTATGCTCTCTTTATCTTTGCACTCCTCTCTCGCTCCCTTTTTCGTTTTGCTCTCTGCTTCCCTCTCCGTTTTTCTATGCTTGTTTCCTTTAAACCACCAACTCTCCTGTATGAAGAATTACCCATGGGGCCAAGCTCAGTCGCTTCCAAAGCTTCCATTTTTGACTTTTATTTACCCAGGGAAGAGTTTGCTCAGATGAGCCTCGAGAGAAGCTCGGCAAACTAGGCAACTGAGCACAATGGCTCTTTTTTTCTTTCATTCACACACACACGTCAACATGGGAGCTGCACAGCACAGCCACATGGTTTCACTGTGGAGGAGAGAGAAGGAGGAGTAGACGCATGAAAAAAGCAGGCATTACAATAAATGTGGTTAGTATGCAAATACAGCAACCATTTCTTAGTAAGGGATTGATCAGCAGGAACATCGGTTACCAGCACGTCGGGCTATATTGTACAGCCTGAAGACTAAATGCTGCTGACTTGCTTAAAGGCTGAAAATATTCCATACCTTCCTTCTTGGCAACAAATCCCATGTGCAGACCCAAACCAACGATGAATGTATCCTACTAACATGAGTTGCATATACCTTATTCCTCTGTCAGTTACATGTATTTTCTTAGCACGAACATGGCCACTGTAGATTATTTTGACTCAATCCCACACTGTCCTTCTGAACGTCCAAGACGACGATCATATTGGATGATTCTGAAAACCCCAGATTATGTTCGGTGCCAACCTTTTAAAACATTTCTGTCTCAACAATATCTGTGTAACCAGAGCCTTTCTTTAGGCATAGTGCAAGCTAGGCGGTCACCCAAGGCACCACCAACTGAAGGAGCACCAAGGAGGAGGAAGAAAGGTTTTCTAAATAATTTCAGACGCCCCATCTATGTCATGTCCTAGATGTTTCCCCGACTTCCTGTTTTATTTTGTAAAGTTCTTTCCCCTTGTGTCTTGTTAGTTTGACTTCCTGTCTGTGTAATCACCCTGCCACCCTTGTCTTGTTGCCTGCCCTCTCCAGCTGTATCTCGTTCTGTCATTAGTGTGTGTCTGTATATATATCTCTCTTGTTTCTTTGTTTCTTTGTCTCTTGTCGGTTTGTTTGACTATAATCCCCCTTCCCCATGGTTCCCCTGCCCGGTTTGTGTTTTCTGTTTTCTGTTTTGCTTGTTTATTTGTTGGTTTTGTAGGCTTTCATAAATAAAGCTCTCTTTTTGTTAAAGTTGTCTACTGTATCTGCATTTGGGTTCTCCTCGTTACCTCACCCCCCTAAAACCACGACAATCTAGTTCCTTACGTCACCTCATACTGTAGGGCACGCTATTGCTGTCATATTATTAAAAATATATAAAACTACATGACACTATAGAACATATAGGAAATAAGCATGCCTCAGGACTAATCAGCTATAAAAACATATTAATATTGATTTACTATTATTGATGCAGTCATTATGTGCAATGTAAGTTATATTGTGTAGGAAATATCTGAGGTAAAATACATATTGGATCATAAAACGTGGTCAGGTCGGCCATAAGTAAAAAGTCTGATACATAATGCCTGTGAAGTGGATCATGGTGTTGATGACATGGCACAGAGTAGAAGTCGAATGAAGCTGAATAAAGTTACATTTAAAATAATAAAGTATTATAAAAATAGTAGAGTTATCATAAAACATTTTTAAAAATATTTTATTTAAAAAAATTATGTTCTTTGTATTTTGCACTTACTTTGGTTTGGCTTATTTGAAGCTATTGTTCTGCACTTATATGATTTCACCTATTTGAAGCTAGTGTACTTGCAAGATTCTCGCTGTTTAGAGTCGTATCCTCATGATTGTTTGCACTTATTGTAAGTCAACTGAATGAAATGTAATGTAATGTAATAAAAAAAAACTGTTAAGGTAAGGGAAATGAATGACTGACTTAAAGGTTCAATGTGTAAGATATGCCAGAATTTATACTTAGAATATTCAAAGGATGAGCTAACATTATGAACAGTGTGAAGAGGTAACAGTGTTGATGTTAAAGACGTCTGTGTGTTGTGTTGCAGAGATATCTACTGAAGCTAGCATGCTAACAGTGCAATGTGAAATGCTGCCCTGTATTTATTTGGAGCAGGTGGCTCAGTATTACACATTGCACTATGATTAAAGTTATTATGTCCATATTGGAGAATTCTGAACTTTAGTTCGGAATTTAGTTGTGGATCTGGTGTTTGGCACATTTGTTCAATATCAATTGTTCTTTTTGGTTCCAGTGAGAAGCTGAGCAGCACAGGAATTAAATTTTGAAAAGCATTTAAAAGCTGCTGCAGGAAAGTTGTTGCCACCAATGTAAAGGGAATTATACTAATGTAGGTCACAAAAAACAAAGCGTGGATCATTTTCACCAAATGAGTTACCAAAAGATAATCAGATTTTGGAGAGTTGCGTCAGAAAGCAGAAATGTTTGTTTCTCCATCCACTCTTTTTTTCCTCCCCAAATCCTGTGTTGTGTTTTATTCTCCATCCACTCTTTTTTTCCTCCCCAAATCCTGTGTTGTGTTTTACAGCCTCTTTGTGTGAATGCTTTCAAAATAATAGTGTAAAATAATTTGTCTCAGAACTCAAAAACTCCAGGGCTGTGTGTCTTTCATTCAGCCTATCTTAGGACAGCAGGTGCTTTTGTAGCAACACAGAGCCAGAAGCTTTGGACATCAATTTCCTGTGGATTAAATTTGATACATGTTTTAATTTTCGCCAATCGCTTTCAGAAAGCACAACATTATTCTCTCATGCACAACTCCCTTAGCCCTTCACTTGCTTCCCCTTTCTGACACTGTCTCCCTTCTGCCTCGCCCTTCTTCTCTACATCCTTCCCTCTGTCTCGTTTTTCTCTCTCCACCTCTCTTTACTAAAACATGCTGTGGCCAGTTTTGTTTTATTGGGATCACTTCTTTGGTAGAACAGTATTTCCAATAAAAAAAAAACTGTTGACCGTTGAGGTTTATGGATTACCTAGCAAAACCCATCTTGAATTGTTTCTGAAAATTGATTTTTCTCAAATGTCATTGTTAGGTGCTTGAAGAAGAAGTAACAAAATGATTCCACCGTAGTATTGTTGTGTTGGCCCTCAGACAAATATTTCAATAACTCACCAGTTGAAACCAAAACAGTTTGAACCGCTGGGGTTAAGTTGTAAAATGTTTTAAATACGGTTTGGTTAGTTCTTTCATAGCTTCACTGTTAGCAGGTCGGGGTACGAGTTCTTTTCTGTTTAATCAACATAGCATATTTAGGGATGAGAAATAAGCCTACATTTAGGGATTTTGAGACTTGATTACGGATCAGGAATATCTTTGACCTGATACTCTTTCCCTACCTACAGTATACTTCCATTGTCAAAAGCCCATTTTACTGATGGATAAATGTGTTGGACATGTCCAATGACATGATGTGCAGCTCATTTGACTCATCCAGCATCGACCTGTGGGCACTGAGTTCTGTGGTAGGACAGTGTTGCTGTCAACATCAAAGCTTAGATGTGAAACATCAAGTATACACATTTATTATCATATTATCATATGATAATAAATATTTTTCACATGACTCGGCAACTTGTGTAGTTATTTGAGCCAGAAGTATCGCTTTGCAGTTATCAGGTAATACAGCGGGCTACTATTTGTATTTACTTTAAATCGGCATTTGAAATGATTTAGGTAAAACATTTATTTGGCTTCAGGTGGGTTTGTGTTTGTGCTGATACAGGTTTTTTTTAAGTGCAAAGTTAGCATGACCTTAAGTCAGAATGGCCACAATTATTAACAGCAAAGTTGAAAGATACTTGAATCTTGTGAAAGCAGAACATGCTCAGGACTTTTACTTCTAGATCTATTTCTAATTCTATTCCATCTAATTTATTTCACACAACCAGTTGAAATATTTTTTCCAGTTTTAAAAATAGGCGCAATCACAGTTGTCATGTTTGATCTCCTGAACCCTGTTTGCAGTCTCCACTAGATGACAACATGTTCGAGGAAGTCACTGTTGAGCCAATGTTCCTCAGTGAAACAGGGCCAGCAGTGTGACCACCCTGAAATATGGCAGGAGATGCTGCTTCTGTGGTGAAATCTGATTTCAATCACATGTCTGTCTCCTTCCTTTTTTTTTCCACTTTCCTGGTCTCTCCTGTCATCTATCCTCATGTCTTGCTGTTACTTTCCCCTGTCTTTCATCCCTTTTGTCTTTTCTCTCTCCTCTTCCCCATCACTGTTCCTTCTTCCTTTCTTCTACTCCCCGCCTTTCTCCCTTTATGTCCTCCCCACTCACTTTTGTGTCTGCTGTATTCAATCATTTCATATTCTCCTCTTTACACTTATCCTTTTCCTTACACGTTTCCTTCCTTGTGGTTAATACAGAAAAGGTTTCCATGTTTGAAAAAGACGCATACTACACACAAACACACACTAAATTTATCAGCTCCAGTTCATCTCCCAAGAGTTAAGGACCCAGGCTGGTGCTTTTATTAACACAACTGTGTGTGTGTGTGTGTGTGTGTGTGTGTGTGTGTGTGTGTGTGTGT
>CALSBV010012205.1:58258-68679 GCA_943590825.1 Bovichtus diacanthus | reverse complement strand
TGTGTGTGTGTGTGTGTGTGTGTGTGTGTGTGTGTGTGACCTTTTTGCAAGTAAAATATTTTATTTTACACTTACATCTGTCTCTGGTGTTGTGCATTTGAGTCCTCCTATCCTGTGTCTGAAGTTGTGACAGCCCCTAGTTAGAAAACCCCTCTGAAAATGATTGGCTTTTCAGGTTTTTTAATTGCTTTTCTTTACTTCTTCTACATTTAACACCACTGCCCTAGTTTGCATTTGTTTTATTATGGGCTTTATTTAATAAAATTCAATGAAACTATTTAAAAATAAGGCTACTATGAAACAACAGCACCTTTCTTATGTTTTGAAACACAGGTACAATCCAGGATTAGGCAACAGTATGGAGATAGATTTCTCAATATTATTTGTGTGAACAGATCAACAATCTGTGTGTAATCTGTAAATATAGTCGTTTTCCCTAACAGTAAGCAATAAATTAGGTGCAATAATTATTTTATCATGTTAATGTGACAGTTACTATATGTGTGCGTTTATTAGCCTATTATCTAGCACAGGCTTTCGTGTGCATTTCTGTTTGAGTACTAAAGGCAGGAGGATGCTTGTGGGCAACTTTCAGGTCCCGGTGGGCTTGCGCTGATTCTTCAGTTGGCAGCTATCTAACCACTGAGGGCCGGCCAACTCCTCCTCCCTTAATATTTTTCCTTCAGATGGGTCAAACCCACAAAGTACTTCACATCTTATTAGTAGTGTACTACTGTTCTAATGTAGTGGTAGGCTGGGCGTTATCTGTTGTAAGATAGGGGACAGCTCTCTTGTCAAGGGCTTTGATATTATGGTTGTTGCTGCTAATTGTTTTTGTTTAGAAATGTCATATTGTAATTGTATTGTTCATTGCCGGCACCTGTTGCCATGGCGACTGTAAACTTTATTGTTGTGGGCTGAGGAAACGAAAGCAGGGTGCAGAATTTGATACATTGTAAATAGTCATATTAGATAAATATAATATAAATATTATTAAATACACCTATTCTACCGGAATTCATACCCATCCAACCTGCAAAGAGATAAATTGTGCCATTGGTTTAACTTATCATTGCGTGTATTATAATCATTCAGTCCATTTGTTGTTTTTTCAGCATATTTAGTATTTTATATCTGAATAATCAGTTATCACCATTCCTGTACAACCACAAAGTGCTAGCCAACTCATATTTTCTTAAATATTACACTTTAATGTCTCAATTCGTGAGTGTAACTATAATGGCTTATATGTAGAAGTTTTTTTTGCGATCGATTGGCGCCATAGACTATCAGTGCATAGCCAGTGCCGTTACACCCTAACAACCACTACAATTCTCAATGGCAGTCATGTGTAGGAGTTTTACAGGTTAAGTAATTAATTAATCACTATGTTATAATGCACAATATATAAATATAGGGGTAGTACTGGACTTAAGAACTTCAACAATTTCAAAATACTTGTACTTCACTTGTATCATTTGAGTATTTCCATTTCATGCTACTTTATACTTCAAATTCCCAACATTATTGTACTTTTTACTCTTATCTTTTTTACCTTTTTTATCTAACAGCTTTAGTTACTTTTCAGATTACAATCTTTCTCACCCTTCCTGCAGGAAGTAAAAACCAGGTAACTCCCAATTTGATAATTTTGCATGTGAATTTTTCTGATGAAGGAGAAGATTCTCCTCCTTCAGATAAATAAAGTCTTTGAAAAGCCTCTTGGATCAACTGGAAAATGCATTGTCACAAAGCTGAAATTAGGCTGTTTTTCTGAGGAATTCATGAAAAGTTGTCTTTTTAGAGACGCGTGGTTCTCACAGAACAGATATAAAGATACAAACATATTATGGTCATATAGAATATGATGCATGGCTGCAGATTAAACTGGCCAACAGTATATACTCCTGTGAATACTGTGGGCTAGTAAACATCTATAGCAGAATGCAACATACACATATATGCAGCAGTAATATTAATCCAGAAACATCATATATAATAGTAAAACATAGACAGGGAACATTTTACTGCACAATGAGTACTTTTAATTTTAAGTACATTTTGCTGATAATATTTACTACTTTTACTTAAGATTCTAAATGCAGGACTTTTACTTAAATAAAGGATCCGAACACTTCTTCCGCCACTGGTAGGATCTAGTACTTGTCTTGAACTACCTTGTCAGCCTCCCCCTCCTCTCCTCCCTGAGAACCTCTCCCCTCGTTCGAGGAAGGCTCCTCACTGGAAAAGGCCCAAGAAGGAGGAGAAAATGCTATTCCTGCCTAAAGGTGGGATGGGTTTAGCCGGTTGATCAGGGTGACGTTGGTGGAACTCCCTGATGAGCCGGGAATTAACAATGTGGCGAGCCGGGACCCACGACCTCTCTTCGGGGCCGTACCCCTCCCAGTCCACCAAATAGTGGAGGCCCATCCCCCGCTGACGGGAACGGAGCAGGCGACGAACTGAATAGGTGAGACCGCCATCGATGAATCGAGGAGGTGGTGGGGGTGGAGCAGCCCGAACTGGCTTGATCCTCGAGACGTGAAAGGTAGGGTGAATCCGCATTGGCACGGGGTAACCTGAGTCTCACTGCCACGGGGTTAATGACCTTCAACACCTCAAATGGCCCGATAAACCTTGGCACTAATTTCTTGGATTCTACCCGTAAAGGAATATCCTTCATGGATAACCAGACCTTCTGACCCACCTGGTAGGAGGGCGGTTTGCCAAAGTGGCATAACGGTCCGTCGAGCAGAGGAGGGTACTCCTGGCCTGGTCCCAGGTCTGGGGGACATCGGTGTATGAAGGCTTCGACAGACGGGCAGGAAACCTCTTTCTCCAATGCCGGAAATAACGGCGGTTGGAACCTGTAGGCACACTGGAACGGCGATAGACCTGTAGCCGAGCTGACCAGGGTATTGTGCGCGTACTCCACCCATAAGAGATGTTTTGACCAGGATGCAGGGTGCTTGGACACCATGCACTGCAGACTTGTCTCCATCTCTTGGTTCTTCCTCTCCGTCTGCCCATTGGACTGGTGAAGGAAGCCAGATGAAAGGCTGACCATGGCCCCAATGAGTGTGCAAAACTCCCTCCAGAACACTGAGATAAACTGGGCTCCTCGATCGGAGACCACGTCAGCCTCCGTAGAGGATCCAATGAGGAAGATGTGGACAAAACAGATCGGCAGGAGTAGAAACGACTCTCCAGCAGGGCTTCAGTTGGAGGAGAATGAAAAACCGAAGGATCACTAGCCAGCGAGGACAGGCTAACCGCTAGTCAGTGGAAGCTAACAGCTGTCCGGTGGCTAACAGCTGACTAGGCTGAGCAGCTGATCCACGGAGATGGTGAGTAGCGTTAAACTGATTTCTGCTACACTTGGGCAGAAGAGAGATCGGAGAGAGATAAAAGGCGGTAGAGACAGTCAACACCTAATCTCTGAGCAGTGAGCACAGGAACACAGAATAAGCAGAGAAAATTAAGTTTTGCTGTTAATACTATAGGAGTGTTGAGGTGCGGCGGCCTGCTTCAGATAGACCTGATGACAGGAGGGACTCCACCCCAAGATAGCCCCTGTCGTCCAGTCAACATTGGAGTTGTGGCAGCGGAGCCAGGGGTATCCCAGGGTCAGGGGAATCTGGGGAGACCGCAAGACGTGAAACTGGATGGTGTCATGGTGGTTCCCGGACATCAGCATGTGAACAGGCGAAGTCTGATGAGTGACTGTCCCCAGGAGATGACCATCCAGGGCGCTGGCAGGAACGGGGCAGGGTAGAGAAATTTGGTTAATGCCCAGCTGTAGGGCAAGGTCCTCATCAATGAGGCTAACATTGGAACCAGAGTCAATGAAGACCGCTAGGGCCTGCGTGTTTCCTGGTAGTAACAGCATGACGTTGCTCAGGGTTCTTAGAGTGGGGACAAGTTCTGGGGTTTGGCTCACCGGTACATCCTCCTTTACTGGTGAGCCCTGCCTTTTTTACCAGGCAGCGGGACACAAAATGGCCTGCCTGGCCGCAGTAGTGGTACAGATTACCCAGACGGCGGTGTTCGCGCTCCTCCGAGGTGAGACTGGTTCGGCCCACCTCCATGGGTTCGGGACGCCCTGGAGGTGGCTCTGCAGAGCCGCGATAAACCCCCCTCTTTGTGAGAAATGGGTTGCAGCCCTCCAGATCACCGCCGTAGCGCTCCAGAGTTCGTACCTGGGGCTCCGGTGCGAATCCAGGCGGCGTGTGGGTGTGGGTAGAGGAGGTAGGTGGCAGAAGTACAGAAGCAGGTGCCGGAGCTGCTAAGAAGGCTAACGCCTGCTCCTGAGCAGCTGAAGACTGGTGTACTTACCTAGCCAAGGTGGCTATCGTTGCCTCGTACATCTGGAGGGCTCCCTCAATCCTCTCGAGAAGGACCTCCGGGGAAGCCGGGTTCTGCTGGGATGCGGGTCGCACTGGGTCCATAACTGGCCAGATTGTTCTGTCACAAGTCGATGCAGGACCCAAATGCAGCACACAGGAAATCCAGGATTGTTGGTAATGACTTTTATTATCAGCCCGGAGCAGGTTATAGTAGACCACACAGATCCACATCTTTGATAATCACCAAGACGAACCAACTGGGAGAATGCAAGAGGATAGTCGAGGCTGGGCAGAGGGTCAGGAAACAGGCGAGGCAGACAGGTCTGAAACAGGCGAGATCAGGAAACGTCAGGAAACAGGCGAGATCAGGAAACGTCAGGAAACAGGCGAGATCAGGAAACAGGCGAAGCAGGCAGGTCGGGGATAGGCAGGGTCGGCAATGGGAGATCTGCACTGGAAACAACGCTGGAAAGACTTGCATAACAACAGAATACAATCTGACAAACTAGTAGAGTCTAGCGGTGGCTTAAATACTAGCTGGAGTCTAATTGTTTGCCGTAGGGAGAGTATGGTGAGTTGCAGAGGGGGCTAACCGGTAAGTGAGGAGAGTGACACCTTACAGGGCAAGCCAGTCCTTATAAGAACAGAACTGTGACATGATCTGTAATACCTGTATAATGAAAACCAAAAACGTACTAACATTTTTTAGTATTTATACTATTATTCTACTGTAATATACTGACATATATGTATATTCAAGCATTACATAGAAATATTTCTACATTCCTATTGTACGTATACTGCTACATACATTAAGATGATACATGCCCACACTCTAAAGAAAAGAAATTCATGAAGTTTACGTTTCAGTTAAAAGCATTTCAAACAGCAGCTATTACTGAAAGCTTCCATTTATTTTCCCTTTGTGAGAGGGAGGACAGATTCATACTTCTGACAATTCAAGATAGCCTGCAAATAATCTGCAGTCTTGCAGCAATAAAAGTGCTCCAATAATACCGTAAAAGTGCTTCTTGTGGTAGACTCTCAAGCGACATACACTTCTCCAAGTGCCTATTGGCTGCAGCAGCTATCTGGTTTACTGTCACCTTAAACTTAAGGTTTTGCGACCGGGTGGCGCTACTGTTGCCTCACCTCCTTTTTAGACAAACATTCTTACCTGAGTATCCAAAACATTAAACAGACTCTCTGAAAAATGCCTGTGCAGTAGCGGAACAGTTGTCATTTCATTCAAGGTACATGATCTATATCCGGGAGAGACATTAATCAATACACTTGTACATACAAGCTGAAAGGTAGTCAAATAGGGGACACATTATGAAAGTCAGAGACCTTGGGTGTACTAAGCCTGTGTCTGTCCTGCTCTTGGGTCCACCTGCAACTAAAGTTGAGTCCTAACAGTTTTAGAGTATTCTAATGTATTCTTTATATTTGTTTTTTGAATTCTACAGCTATATATGCATCTTTCTCTTCTAGTGTTTATATATTTACTGTTTATTTTTCACTACTGTATAATGCCTGTCAGTCAGTCAAACTATCAAATCGTGCTGGGATCATGGATGTAATGTTGGCAAGCCTGACAGTGAGACTGCTGTAGTTCTTCTCCATCTGCCCTGAGGGCAGACTGGAGCTACAGTGGCTGACATCTTAGAAATTACGGGACGGAACTGTCAGTTGGCAAGCTAACTTCAGTAGATATCTCTGCAATACATAGACGTCTTTGACATAACGTCAACACTGTTGCCTCGTCACTCTCTGTTGATGATGTTAGTTCATCGTTTTAAAATTTTAAGTATAAATGTTGGCATATCTTACAGGGGGGGGGAAACTGGCTCAACTCAACCCGCTCTCCCCTAATGAGCAAATGCTTACTGTAGAACCTGTATACAGCATGTTGCTGTATACAGGTTCAACACCAGGCTGTCACCATTGTGCTCCTGAGCAAGGCACTTAACCCTGAGTTGCTCCAGGGGACCATCCCTGTAGTTGGTTCACTGTAAGTCGCTCTGGATAAGAGCGCGTGCTAAATGACCTGTAATAATGACAGACTTCATGCTATGCATCATGGGATACAAAATGACATTGGAACTCTTCAGCTAACGACAACAAAATCTCCTTTCAACACTGATAAATAATTACAGAAGACATCCATAGTTGGATTTCTACATTTTATGAAGTTTCTAAAAACACTGTTGTTCCAGGATAGATTACAAACCGCCTGAAAATGGTACAGCTACACCCTATATATCAAAGCCAGGACACTGAAACGTCAAAGACAGTTAAAAGTGATCCTCAAGAATGACGTGTAACAGAGGTGAAATGGTGAAGGTGTTTTGATGAATTGTGTGAGATCATTGACCTCCTAGGGTTCAATATGCTTTAATTATGTTTAAAGCTTCTGCTTTCTGCTCCTGCTTCTTGTTTTAAGCATGATCTACCCTGCTTTAGTGTGACTACTGTAATGATGAATTTCATGATTCTATAATAACCTTCCAATATATGCATTAAGTTTTGAATATGTACTCTGTGTGTTTTCTATTTGTATAATCAGTCCAGCAACCTTAGGAATGTTATCTGCATATGCAGAGAAGAGTTGTCTCTCCCCCTCTTCACAGGGACCCCTACTCTAACTAATCTTCTCTTTTACTGCTTTAACCTTTGACAACGGAACTCTGGACAACCAGACGACTGGTCTCAACCACCACTCCTCTTTCTACACATTACTCTTTACCACCAATAGATTCACATTTTATGACCCACCGAAAGAGAGCTGTTTTCAATCACACCTGTCTTCCCATCTCTGTTGTGCTCTGTTCTCCCTCCTAAGATGTGCGGTCATCAAGACTATAAATGTTCTGAAGAAATCTCCGTACTTTGTACTTCGCTGCAGACTGCTTGGCACTCTGTATCATTGTTCCTTCTTGCAAGAAAAAGAATTCAAATATACTTATTCAATTAAGTATCTTTATTTCAGTGTAATATCTCACCATCTCTTACGATAGTTTACGTCGGTTAAAATTCCACAACACTACCCCCTGTTTATCAGCTGAATGGTATCGCCCATATATGCATTCTTGTGCATGTTCAGGAGACACAATATAGGGACCCACTCATAACAAACTGTTCCATAGCACTAGTAGAGGTCAAATATTTCACAGGATGCCCTCAACTCTACCTTCTCCATAAAACCTGCAGAATTAATTCACAAAGAAGAATTAATTACTCGCTCTCCTGTGTGTTTTATAGAGACATTGGATAAAAAGTCAAATTCATATAGTAACATTTGAACTAAATCTGTTTTTTTAAACTGGGAAAACATGATTAAATTTACAGATTTTACTTTTGTATAACGTCAACTTCTTAAACTAATGGCCTATGTCATATTTTAAAGTTTTTCGAAAAACAAAAAAAAACTCAACCAAATATAGAATATATTTTATTCTATATTTGGTACAGTTTTTTAAAAACTTTAAAATATGACAGGCCATTAGGTTAAGAAGGTGACGATAAAATGTTTCATGTTCTGGTCCCCCCTGCACTCAATGAATTCAATAAACAAAATTAATCAACCTGAGCTGCAACCAGAGGAGAGTAAAATATGCCTTTGGGCTGTCAGCCTTTTCCTAACAGGCAACATAAATACCTGAAACACCCACAGATTAAGGGAACATCACATCTCTCAACTATTTCTCCAAATCTATAAAACAGCCACTATTCCAGTGTATGACAGCATGTTTATGTCTTTTTCTGTGCCTATGAGCTTTTATCTGTGCTTAAGTATGTACTTATTGGTGTGTATGTATGTGCTTTTGTCTGTGATTATGTGCTCTGTTATGTTTTCTTTTACGCCATTACCTGCCAGAGACTGCAGATGAAAATGATCCTGTATGGCTAAATCTGGCACATTTACATGAAGGACTCAAGTGCTCATGTTAATGAATGTGCATTGTCTCTTCTTAAAAAGATAAAAAATAAACAGGAAAACTGCTTGCTAGTAAAAATGTATAAGGAGCTCCTACTTTTTAATGCTTAAAAAATGGATATTCTCTGAAAACATGTGTTAGACCTTTTAGAATGTACACAATGTGTTTTGGTGAGTGACAATAAATGTAAACATAAAATGTTTCTATACAACAAAACACCTCAGGTTCCAAGTCCGAATGCTACATGTGGAACTTAACATTGCAATTATCTCTCCAAATGAAAATGTTTTGTTCAGCTTTTGTTTTGTGTTTTTGGATGCCAAACAGCTAAGGCATATTCTAATTTATTTATTTTTTAAAGGCCTTTGTTCACAGCTGCTTATGTCGTATACACAGACATGGAGCAATAATGCCTGTGGAGCATTAGAATAAAAAAATAAATAAATAAACAACACAAGTAATGAGTTATTGTCTTGCCTCAGAAGATTCAGAAAAATTTAGGGTTTTTTAATTAAAAGAAACTGACTGGAAAACAATGTCATTTCAAAGTGTGACAACTCTTATTCTATAAAACTGCCGTTCTCCTTTCCGTAGTTACGAATCTCATAGGCTAATTAACATCCAGCAAAGTTTGTTGTTTTGGAGACCATCAAGTTCCCACCGCCCCACATTTCATCGCAGCCCACACACACACATTTGTTATACCAGAGAAATCTGTGGAATTTGAAAATCCACAAATCAACACAAGTGTTTCACAGCTCTCCATTACCACTTGAGGGAAGACATCTCACACACTCGCACTGAAACTGGTTATCTGGGAAATTTATAATTTTATATGAGCTGACAGCTCTTTCTCACGCACACAGGTGCACATATACAGTACACAGTATTATGTGACATACACGTGACACACTATGACCACGTGGAAGGGATGGTGATGGATGCGGATGGTGGAAGCAACACAGCTGTGAAGGGAACTAAAAGCCCCCATAGAGACAGCAGTGAACAATCTTCCCCAAAATAAACCGGACAAAATAAATGTCATCCTGCCTTTTATTATTACTAGAGCCTAGCCAGTAGTGTGCCTAAAATGTACAGGAAAGGTTTTATAGATGAAAAGTCATTACTTTTAGTAAAAATGTGTTTGGCATCACAAAACTGTTCATGTGTGGAGTTCAGATCAAAATATATAAATTGATTTTGGAGATGGGTGTTTTCCGAGCAAAGGTGCCAGAAGGGGGGAAGGAGCCATTGTCCCCCCCCACTTTACGCCTCTTGCCAGATTAGGTGTCACAGCTGGTTTGATACCAGCACAAGATGGTCTCTAGTTTAATTTAGTCTTAGTCGTGGGTCAAATGTCCTTTTTTATTATTTCTGACAATCAGTACAGCCCATAGTAATGCGAGCATCAAAGCTTCAACAATTTTAAGATCCTAGGAATCGGCATCAGAGAACCTGATATGGTCATCTTTTATCACCCTGGTAAGGGAAAACTCAAAAACTGCTGTATTTCGTAAGAAATCCCAAGTTCTTGTCAACCTAGTAGCAATAGAAAGCATCCTGACTAGAAACATTTTGTTTTTTTCTTGTGTAGCATAAAGACACTTCCACTTGCATTTCGTCTTGCAATCCTGTGCTGCAGAATTGGAATAAATGAACCTTGTTAAAACAGTTGTACAATTAAGATTGATTGTCATTGCGGCCCTGTATTAGGTTCCACCGAAGTAGTTAAGAGCTCCGTGCGTCTGTTTTTATGTCGATCAAAATGAGTGTGGTTGCTCTCGTCTGGTGGTTGCTCGCATAGCTTTAGAGGACATTTGCATAAAGTTGAGTCTTTCTCAACTTTCCCATGTTGTGCTAGTGGCCGCTTTTTGAATCTCTCTAACGCCAGGTTCCATTCACAATGAATAGTTAGAGTGGGAGGCTATAGCTAGTTCCTGGAAGCAGTATGTACCACGGTAAATCAGGGGGTAAGAATTGTTTTACCATTGCTGGCATTTTTTTTATGTGGTATGTCCTTTTGTCCACATAATGCACACAGAAATATGCATTCAAATTGAAAGAGATGGGCATTGTGCAACAAAAAAGTGTGTGTGTGTGTGTGTGTGTGTGTGTGTGTGTGTGTGTGTGTGTG
>CALSBV010012205.1:0-17861 GCA_943590825.1 Bovichtus diacanthus | reverse complement strand
GAAATTGTTTTCTACGCATCTCTATTTCAAATTATAAGAACACGACAGAGGCAAGCGCCCTGAGCGCCCATCGCCGAACGAACGGTCTCCAAGTCGGCTGAGTCCATGTTATTGGCCAGTTCGTAGTGTAACGGTACGACCAGTACACGTGGAGAGAGTGACTCAATAGCACAACTCAGAGACAGAACGATGATGATGGTAATATACTTTACTGGGTAAAGTAGACAAACAGGACATACAAACATGCAGGGGAAAATCCAAAGGCAGAGTCGGGTCACAGAAACAAGGTCGATGCACAGGTAGGTCCTCAGCGTAGCAGAACAACAGGTAGGGATCAGGCGAAGACGGAGTCAGGTCACGGAAACAGGATCAAGGAAGGCGGGGAATCAGGAACTCGGGAAACAGGATAAACGCTGGACCTCTTGACATAAATGTACGAAGACGAACTGGCAACAAGGGACAAACAACACACAGACTATATACACCAGGAAGTGGGAGGGGATAACAAGACACAGGTGGAGATACTAATGAACAGAGTGGAGACAGCTGGGGACAGGAACTAGAAACAACAGACACAAGAGGGAACATACAGTTAACAAAATAAAACAGGAAGTACAAACGCAACACATCTAACGAACAGGACGGGACCTGATAATGAGACAGAGAGCCACACCTCCCTTCTCATACATCAGGGGGTAGACTGATGTCCTGCCTGCACTGCCTGCACTGTACACAGCTCTTCATCCATAGGTGGCCCTCCTGCTTGCATCAAGTTGATCAGAAATAGCCAGAGTAAGTGGTCACAGGCTCTTCAGCAGCCTGTTGCTGATCATTCACTGTAAAATAAATGCAAATCATTAGAAATGTTGAAAGTTTGACATATCAGATATATATATATCAGACAAGTTAGTATTTTTCAGTTTCACATTTCAGACAGGATATGAGGACAATGGCTGAGATTGCTTGATATCCCCCGACCCCCACACTGTGTTCAGGGTTCACATGTTTTTGTTTATTACTGTAGCTATGTAGTATGTATAAATATAAAAAAAATCTATAAATGTACATATTTTAATTGTTATTTCAAATTGACTGAAAATAAATGTGAGCCACTCACAATCCTCAGTCAATCAACAGTCTGCTTCTCATTCTTCATCATCTTCGCTTGTCACAAAATCAACAGGTCCGGCGCTCAGTGGCTGGCTGTCTCTAAACTGCGCTCCTCTGAATAAATTAATTATTTGCTACAATCGTTGATTTGCGTCTCAAGTACAAAAATAAAATGTATACAAACAGAATAGCAACTATATATTTGTGGGTTGCTCACTATGTCCTGGAAGCAAGCCTTACAATACTATCCAAGTGTGCAGGGGATAATCTACAGTCATGGCATTCAGCAAAAGCCTCTGATTCGTCAACAGACTTCACACAATGCCTCATGGGATACATAATGCCATTGGAACTCTTCAGCTAACGACAACAAAATCTCCTTTCAACACGGATAAATAATCATAAAATGTATAAATCCGACTATCGATGTCTTCTGTGAAGTTTCTAAAAAAAAAACTGTTGTTCCATCATGGATTACAAACCGCCTGACCCTGACCCTATCGTTGGCTAAAACCTCTGGATCAAGACTGGGCTTTTTAAGAAGAAGTTTTATTACAGCTACTTTGAAAGACTATGTTACATAGCCTGATAATACACAGGTTGATATTGTTTAATAAAGAAGTGTTAATTAAAGATAACGCTTCTTTAAGCAGCTTACTTGGAATGGGGTCTATGACACTGGTTGATGTCTTAAAAGAGGAAATTGTTGTTATTTGTTTAAGTTCATAGGAGAAAAGTAGTCTAAATATATAGTTGAATATATATATAGTAGCATCGTATAGTATAGTATAGTATATAGTATATATCAGGTTTTACAGCCGTATCTAATGTTCATGTGGTTGTATTAATTCTAACTGAAGCTGTGGGAAATGCACACACATGCAGCCTCCTCCTGTTGCCTGACAGTGTGTGTCTAGATTCTACTGTAAACACCCCCATTCAATTGCAGGGTGTCACCGTGAGATGGCGAGGTACTTGTACTTTACTTAGTAGTATTTTCATTTTCTGCTCCTGTGTACTTTTACTCCACTACTAACACATAACACAAGTTAGGCTCCTAGTTAGTTAATTTATGTTTTGGATCCATATATTAGTATAGGTTAAGCCACCCAGTAGTATATATATATATATATATAAAATAAAAGCTCTGACTTTAGCAGCTGCAACATTAAAACAATGAACACATTAATGCATCAATAATTATAATTCAATAATACAATATAGGGTTGAGTCAGCTAAAAGTGTCCACTTTTTGGTAAATTATGTATAACACCATCAAAAAAGCTAAGCATGAGATCAAATGGTAATTATATAAATTGGCATGGTCCACACTAATATTTATTTGTTTAAAAAACATAATTAAAAATGAGCTGAGAGATGATTTAATTTTTTTTAAATGAGCTGAACAATTTTTTATTTAATGAGCTGAAATGTTTTTTATTCGAACAATAAATTGACACTTTATTGTCTTTGGTGTAGAATAGTAGCAACATTGTAAATACATTTCATGCAATAAAAAGTTGAACAAATATTTTATTTATTTATTTATATTTGATATTATTGTCTTTTGTATAATTAAATGCAATTCTCTGCACATCTCTTTTGGTTATGGGGAAGCTCTTTTGGAGACTGACCAGTTATTTTTCAGATTCCTCTTGCAGCAACTTTGCAGCTGATGCACCTTTCTCCACCCTTTATAAATATATATATTATTCTGAAATGAGCCCTTCTCCATAATGAATACTTTTGCATTTGGTAGGCTATATGTCATGATCTTGGTTTTTCCTGCTTCCTGTCTTATTTTGTAAAGTACATTCCCCTTGTGTCATGTCTAGTTTTACTTCCTGCCTTTGTGTTTTCCCTCCTGTGATTGTTTGCCCTTCCCTGATTTGATTCTCCTGTGTGTAATAACCCTGCCACCCTTTTGCCTGCCCTCTCCAGCTGTGTCTCATTAATTTTATTGTCAATATCTTCATTCAGTGATCGGGTTATGGAGATGTGCATTAAATTCGACATATAAAAGCAGAACCTATAATCTATACCTCCAATTCAAGCTCACTTGAAGACGTGCACATGTGTATCCTCTATCCATTTTAATAGAAAACAGAATTTTATTGACCAACAATGCCAAAAAATTTAACAAAATGTTGTCTTATTGTTGCTCAGTAAATAACAGACCATAAAAGTTAATTTTTGTAGTAATGATACAATTTAAAAACAGCATCTATAATCTATAAATCCAATTCAAGCTGATCCACTGTCTGATTTTAAAGGGCTTAATTTGCATCCGCAAAAGGAAGTTTCACACCGGCCGTTCGTTTCAACTGATTACATAACACTACATTTATGAAAAAGACAGAAATGTATTGAAGATTAGCATGTCAAACTTAACAAATAATAGGCTATAATAAACAGGAACACAAACGCAACACTGGACGGCTTTCATCTGGTGCGGGCAGACAGGACGAGAGAGAGCGGTAAGAGGAAAGGAGGAGGGCTGGCTGTGTTTGTGAACGATAAATGGTGTAACCCTGGACACACAGTTATCAAAGAACAGCTCTACAGTAAGGACATTGAGCTGCTAGCCGTTAGCATGAGGCCATGCTATCTGCCACGGGAATTCTCCCATGTTATCGCGACAGCAGTGTACATTCTCCCTTCTGCTCGCGCCAACGTAGCCTGCGACGACATAAACTCCACCATCAGCAGGCTGCAGACACAGCACCCAAATGCCCTCTTTCTGATCTCTGGAGACTTTAATCATGCCTCTCTCTCTGCCACTCTGCCCACATTCACCCAGTATGTCACCTGCTCCATAGACAACAAAACACTGGACCTACTGTATGCCAACACCAAGGAGGCTTACAGCTCATCACCTCTACCTCCCCTGGGAAGATCCGACCACAACCTTGTACACCTCCTGCCTGTGTACAAACCTCTTGTTTATAGGTTGACCACACGCACAGTGAAGAGATGGTCTAATGAGTCTGAAGAGGCCCTAAGAGACTGTTTCGAGACTACTGCGTGGGATGTGCTCACAGACTTTCATGGGGAGGACATTAGCAGCCTTACAGACTGTGTTACTGACAATATCAACTTCTGTGTGGAGAACATCGTACCCACCAGGACTATACGATGTTTTCCCAACAACAAAACGCTGGATTAATACATAACATAAAGGCTCTGCTTAAGGACAAAAAGAGGGCTTTTGGGTCAGGCAACAAGGAGGAGCTGAGGATTATACAGAGGGAGCTGAGGTGGAAGATCAGGGAGGGAAAGAAGCAACTGCAGGAGCAGCTGCAGCAGAGGGATGTCAGCAGTGTCTGGAGAGGCCTAAAAACCATCTCTGGGTTCAAGGAGCCAGACTCCCAGCCCAAGGGGGACCTAAAGTGGGTGAATGACTTGAACATGCAGAGGGACGTCAGCGGTGTCTGGAGAGGCCTAAAAACCATCTCTGGGTTCAAGGAGCCAGACTCCCAGCCCAAGGGGGACCTAAAGTGGGTGAATGACTTGAACATTTTCTTCAACATATTTGATCAGTCAGGCAACCCTCCCCCGGCCCATACCCCCCTACTGCAACCCCCACCACCTGTACTGTGTCGTGGAATATAACCGATACAAACTATACTAATAGGTGGTGAAGAGCAAATCCATTATACTGAAATAAAGATACTTAATTGAATAAGTAATATTTGAATTCTTGATTCTTGCAAGAAGGAACAACGCTGCAGAGTGTCAAGCAGTCTGCAGCAAAGCACCAAGTATGGAGATTCTTCTTCTACTCTTATAGTATTCCTGACCACATTCCTGAGTCAAGACACTTTCTACAGTAGAGAGCAAAGAGATCGAAGTGATTGAAAGAAAACATGATTGAAGCCAGAACTCCATTTGGTGGAAAAGGGGAGGACCCAAACACAGAAAAGAGACCTTTATTATCAAAGCTTTAAACAATTAAAAAAAGGTACAAAGCAAAAACTGAGGGAGCAGGCTATGAAGCTGAAAATACAAAAAGGTAAAAAGCAAAAACTGAAAAAGGGAAAACACAAAGACAGGAAGTAATCCTAGACATGACACAAGGGGAATGTACTTTACAAAATAAGACAGGAAGTAGGAAAAACCAAGATCATGACAGTTCCAGGGTTGACAGAAGTGGTTTAATGTTGATCATGGGCTGGAGTCAACATCAAGCTCTTTGATATCCGTGTTCATGTGCTGCCGAATCTCGCAGTATTGTATCATAAAAGTAGTTAAGAGGTTCCTCACATCTCTCTGCGGAGGATTCCACTAGCTGGCTAAGCAGGGAGAGCAATAACTGAGTTTATTATTTTAAATAGGCTTCTTTGATAGAACACTGATAAGTGGACGTCAGATGTTTGAGAGATGCAAGGGAGGCACTGTGTTTATCTTTCTGCCATTTCCGCTCTGCCTTCCCACATTGTCTTTATAAATTCCTTATATCTTTATTCAAACATGGCAGAGTGGGAGAATTCAACTTTTTTAATCTGACTGGAGCTATAGCATCTAAAATCTTTTATCTATATTAAAAACACTGACAAGCTCCTATGGTGAGGCTCTTGTAATCATTAGTACAGAAGCTGTCAAACCTAGACAGAAGCGAGGAACAGAGAGTGGATTAAGGGGAATGGAGATAGTCAGTGTGGAGGGTTTGGGGTCAGGAGAGAGGAGTGGAACTTGGAAAAGCACTGCCTTCTGATCAGAGATGGCAAAATCAACCAAATTCACATTTTCCACACCGAAACTACAGGAGAGCACAAGGTCATTTGTGTGCCCTTTGTCATGGCTGGGCTCTTTTACATGTTGTATCAAATTAAAATAATCTTAAAGGTTGATACAATCTGAAACAAATGAGGAGGAAGAGGGGGCAACACGCTTGGATATTAAAATCACAAGGAATAAGAACTCTGTCATATTGAAATATAATGATTTATAAAAAGGTCAGAAAATGTCTGAATAAAACCAGAGATAAGTTTAGGGGGTCGATAGATTAGTACACATAAAATGGGAAGTTTATTCTTTAAAAATAAACTAAGACTCACAAAAGGTTGAGAAGCAGCCAAGCGAGACCAGGTAAAAAGCTACAATAATTTCTATGTAATTTCCCCTCAACCTGTCAGTCTTGGTTTATGAAAAAAAAATATTCTGAGGGAATGACTCAATGTGAAGGGCCTGCTCATCAGAATTAGTCCAAGAATCTGTGATAATAAAAAAAAATGATATAGTTTGTCATGACAAAATCCTGGAAGATAAATACTTTTTGGCAAGGAATCTTAAATTGAGTAAACATAATTGAGCTGATTCAATGAGTTCATATGCACTATACAAAATTATTTTGCCAATGAGATGCCGAGACTCTTATTAACCACAATGAAAAAAAACATCTTCACTGGATACAAAATTAACAAAGTCCTCATTTCACAATAAACGAGTATACAGATGCCTAAGGAGGACTAACGTCTTTGTTCTTGTAGTACTGGGGAGTGGTCTGATGAAACAATAGCATCATAAGACCAGGACTGCAGTGGGTGTGCGAGTCCATTGTCAATAAAAAATAATGAACATGAGTGAAGGTGTGGTGGTGTTCGGAAAAGGAAGAATATTATCCTCCAATTCATCCACAATATATTGAATAGTCAGAACTTGCGGCTACACTATTTCGGTGGGAGGAATGGTCTAATTTATTTTCGAATTTGAATGAGAAAGTGCATAGCCATACTTGGTCATTTAGAGAGCAGTAATTGGAATATAATCTCATTATCCCAATTAGGGCCAAAGATGATGCCGTAGAGCTGCCCAGTGACAAACACATACCTACCGACCTACAAGCCGACTGGGACAACACTGCCCCCAGGCCGCTGTCCGAGGCATCCGTCTACAAAACAAAAAGGGAGAGCAAAGTTATGGGAGAACAGCAGTGGTTTACCACAGAGGGCCCGCTTCACCTTCTAAAAAGCCAGCTGACACTGCTTGGTCCACTGGACCGGATCTGAGGCACTCTTCCGGGTCAGGTCGGTCTGGGGAACCGGGCAGGGCTGAAATGGCTGCAGTCTTCTCTACCTGTGGCCACCCAAGTGGTACCCCAGATACCGTACCTCCCTCCGCTCAACCGCACACTTCTTCAGTTTAGCCCTCAGGGACTTGAGCACTGCCCCCACCTGCTGCATATGCTGCCCCCACATCTCGCTGTGGATGATGACATCATCCAGGTAGGTAGTAGCATATGCAGATTGGGGCCACAGCACCCGGTCCATGAGTCGCTGGAAGGTGGCTGGGGCTCAGAATAACCCAAACGGAAGAGTCACAAATTGGTACAATCTGTACGGAGTGGAGAAGGCCATTTTTTCCTTGGACACTGGAGACAGGGGAATCTGCCAGTAGCCCTTGGTTAAATCCAGGAGTTTGTCGACACGGGGCATCGAGAGTTGTGGGACCGGGCAGAGGGGAGAACACAAAAAGCGAAAAAGCCTGCTCTCTGACTCGGTGAAAGATGGCTGTCACAAAAGACCGGGGCTGATTTGTCAGTTTTTTCCACCTCCGGTCCCAACTCATCTTTCTCCATCACCGTAGTAGCCAAAGAAGCAGAGGCCACCTCTCTCCTCGCTTTTAGGAGATTGAGTTGGTAAATGTTATACAGGCGCTGTTGACGTTACTGAGCCTGGAGCAAATTCTCTCGTGATAACTGTCCCAGTGAATGGAGTTTTGCTCTCAGGTCCAGCACGTACTGAACTTCATTCTTACTCGTGTTCAGATCTTCCTGCCAGTTTTCTTTAACCAGGTCCAAAAACCCCCGTGGCTTCCTGCCGAACAACAGCTCAAAGGGAGAAATTAGCATTAGCTTTGTTGCTTCAAAGGATGCTAGCTTTGCTACTGTGAGCTTCACCCGCTCCACCAGGGAAATAAAAAGAGGAAACCCAGCTCAGGGAAACAAATGTTTATTACGTCGCAGCATTCTCGCTCTCTCGATCAGTCCGGATTAGGTGTGTTCATGGTGGTGGGTCTCTCTGCGCTCCTCCTCAGGATCCAGCCTACTGCAAGAGACAGAAGCAGGTTACCAGCCTGCTTATATTGTGTGACTGATTACCTGATTCTGACCAGCTGTCCGATCCCCAGCTGAGCCACTCCAGACACTCCCCCACAGACGGCACCGTGACCACGCCCCCGCTGCCACAGCTACCAAACCTGACACTACTAAATGTGTGACCCACACTGTTCAGAAGTTGCTACATTAGAACGCTCACCACAGAACTCCTGGTTGAAATCCTGTAAGGAAATAAATCCCTGGCTTCTTGCAAAGGGGGATGGTCTTGGATGCCTTGTCTGTAAGGAAGCTCTCTTACTTTCTGAGAAAAGTTTGGAGAGCATTTGACGGATGCATGGATCAATGGGACTGTAAGTAGCCATGTTCAAAAGCAGTTGCGCAAAGAAATGTCAATACACCGCAACATAATTTCTCATGAACAAGCTGTTTGAAAGTTCCATAACTCAGCTCCAGTATGTTTAAGGAGGCAGCTAGTTTGTTCAGGGCGGACTACACTGTCGCTAAAGAAAGGTTGCCTTGTACAAAATTTAATCCCATTATGAAACTTAATAAGATAAATAGAGCACAATTCATGTACGCATAGACATTATTTATGTTAGGTGTGATGTGTTTTTTGACATTGTTGAACTGGACCAGGGCACAGAGTCGTTGGTGTTCTCAAGTTGGTGTGTAATGCACTGAAAAAAAAGCCTTCGGGAAGCTGAAAGAGTTTATCTGAAAAAACAAGCAATTAGCATAGCCACAGACAGAATTGATGTTATAACTAGGAGACAGACGGGACATATAGCTAGACTGAAACAGCACTTCCCTCGATTTCCCTCGACTTTTGGCAGTTCATTGTCTTACAGATCATTTACAATTAGCAGTGAATGACTCTTCAAATGTGGTTGCAGGCTGTAATCATTTAGAGTTTTTCCTCTTTAAACTCAATTTTCTTTACCATCAGTCATAGAAAAACACCAGAGTTAGAGGAAGCAGCTGCGAAACTGAACATGTAGATTCTGAAAATCGAACATGTTAACAATAAGATGGCTGTCTAGCATTTTCAACACTGTCAAAGCTGTGCTGAATGATTTTGCAGGGTTAGTACATCACTTACAATCTGCTAGTGGAGATGGCTCACGTTCTGGTGTAGAGAAGGCCAAGCACGGCAGTTTACATAAGCATCTCACATCCACTGGATTCCTCGATGACTTAACAACAATGTTGATGTGTTACGTGAACTACAAAGTCTCTCCATGAAATTACAGAAACCTGACACGTCCCTGGTTGATCCAAGCCGCCACAACCATCAAACTATCAAGGTGCCCTCTGCAGAATTCAACAGAATTGAAAGACAAAGAAGGTATAACTAGTGGCCAGTGCAAAGGGGTTGATCTCACCGAAACACAACTTTAAATGAACTTCTATTTGGAAAGCGTGAGGTGGGGAAGTTTGCTAACTTCTCTGTGAGTCCGCCAATGAATATGTCAGTGAGTTCAGAGACAAAAAGGAAAGGAAAAGGCAAGGAGCATCAGGGTAAAACCATGAAAAGACTTATAGTGGCAACCAACACTGTTCTTCCAACCTCTGCAGAGTACGAGAGGAGCTTTTCTGCATGCCTTACTGCCATAGAAATAGAATGAGAGTAGAACGTACATTGAACTGTTTGCCTTGAAAATGGCAATTTTTTAGTTGCCATGGTGACAAAACACGTCAGTTGGGCCGTAAAGTTTGTCACACTTTTGGCCTACCGTCCACACTAAACCGCAATTTCCTTCTGTCTGTCTTTGTTGATGTTGCTTTATGGCTTAAAGATAATAAAAGACAAGTGAGTCACTCTGGTTGCACTTAAGACAGAGCGTTAGACGCATGACTCACTTTGACTAATATTGTTAGTCACTCTAGTCTAGTTCGACATCATTGTAGTCATTTTGCTTGTCTGTCTTTAACTCTGTCCTCCTCTGCCAGTCCTTTTCTTCCTCTTGTCAGTTGTCTCCCTGTCTGTTGTCAGTCAGTCTTTCTTTTCCAATCTGTGACACTAAAAGCCTTTGACAGAAGCTGGCATGACATCATTCCCTCCTGTTTCCTAGTGTTCTTTCTTTGTATTCTGTCTTTGTTGTTACAGTTTTTTTCCTTCCATTCTCCTCTTTATCTATAATATCTTGATAATAGTTACGAGAATAGTTCAATTGAGGGTCGTATCATTTCAGCAGAGTAATCTATTATCAGTATTATGGATTTGAATGTTCCTGCTCAGTCAAGAACAAGTTGACATGTTTATAACTGTTCTATTTGAAAGGCTTTTTTTGGTAGATTCTAGAAGTGCCCAAGAGGTGTGTCTCGGTGACCCGATCAACCTCAAACTGTCTGGCATTATTGGCTCTTGGCCATGTCAGAAGTAAGGCAAATAATTTAGCATACATAATCTAAGGGCACAGGAACAAACTAGGATTCATTGAAAGTGGCTAAAACAAAAAGGATTGATTCTTTGAAAAAGTAAGTTATCTGACTTGTTGATTTTACATCTGAAATGCATATGGCTGTCATTGTCTCAGATGCTGAGTGAAATATTTAAAACAAATCATGTGTTTGTTTGTGTTGGCTGACTGACTGAATGTAACACGACATGCATACATTTTCCAAAAGAAGACTCAGGCCAAACTCTGGTGCACCTCGAAGGGGTGGTCTCGGTCCGCTGTCACGCGCTTATTCCTGGAAGAATACTTTGAAATGTGATCGCCAAATTTCATATGAATGTTTACTTCATGTGGTTTCAACAAAAGATATATTCATTGCTGTTGTGACCATTTTCCTGAGAAAATCCTGTCAATAGCCTGTTGCGAGGACCCAGGGTTAGGCGGCAGAGAACAAATGGATCAAGTCAACACTCTTGTTACTTTGATAGCTTGATGATAAAATGTTCTCTGTTTCTCTGTTTTACAATTATCCATTTTTCCGATAGCTGTACGCTTTCTTAACCTTTTTTTTCCTCTTTATCCATCAATTACTGTTCTGTCTCTTTCTTTCAGTCTTTTTAGCACTCTTTATCCTTGTCTCTTTTAGACAGTTTTAAGTCTATGGTTGATTTACTATATTTTCTTCTTTCATCTTGTTGGGACTCACATCATGGCGACTGCAGCCATGAATCTCAATCTCCCATGATCCTCTATGGGTGTGAAAACACATGTGGCTCTCCACATCTGGATAGCCTTCACAAAAGGAGCAACAAATAGTTAGCAAGATGCTAATTGTGTTCTGCAAGATAACAAACGGAGAGACTGGTCTCCTCAGTCATGCACACAGCTTAACAAGCTGAAACAGCACAAAGACATTTGACTCGACTGGCAGCACACCACAACAACAAAGACAACACACTGCTTTCCTTCATCTCAAAGTATTCGCCAACTAAGCTAACAGCTAAGTAGCCTTTGTATTCATGAACTGAACCTCCAGTGGGCATAATATAATATTTAGTATCCATTAAGTGTACATGGATAAATAAGCATAGAACTGCTATATTGTTGTAAATGTATGTACATGTGTTGATTTGTTTTTTATTCACTGAGCTGTATTGATTAATCTGTGGTATTGAGCTAATGGGTAACACAGACAGTCACATGCACACTAACCATCTTTTTAACCCGCTAACATTATCATACACGTTACCATCTCTCAATAATTTGTGAGTTTGTCTTTTTAACATAGCGACACACAGAGAGATAAGGACTCAAAGCTCCCACTTCATATGTCCCTTTTGTTCTACACACGTATGTGCACACGTACACAGAGTAGTAGAGACGGTCACAGGACCGCACACACGTTTTTTTCCGCCGTGTCCCCACACACACACTCTTACATTTGTGTACATATTCCCTTTTGATTGCTTAGTGTTAAATATTGTGTGTTTTAACATTTATTATCTTACTAATAAATGCTGTTTGAAATATACATGCTGGTTTGTTTAATGTTGTACAAGAATATAATCATTAATAATAATTTTAATGATTATTAATTCCTTTTCATAGCCATTGTAATTCCCTTTTTGAGCAAATGCCATACTTCATTGTAGTGCCAGTTATTATCAACCCCTATTTATGATTTTATGAATATTAATAGTTTTATTTATATCAATTATCATTCATATTTGTTAATAACCAGACTTGCTCATACCAGAACTGCAACAATTTCCCTCTTTCTCTTTTGCCCTTCTCTTTTTGTGTCGCTTCCTTAATCTCCATCTCGCCCTCCCTACATCTCCTGTAACTGTTTCTCCCTCCCTGTCTCAGCCTTAGGTTGAAGCAAACAGCTGCCCCATGACCACCAGGTCTCCTGGGGTTCCACTATTTACTTTTTGTCATTGTTAAAGTATCAGTTTCATTAATGTTGTGATGTGTGCTATTTTTGCATTTGTGTAAGTATGAAATTGTACTGAAAAAAAGTTAACCTAATTATTTATATTTTATAAATGTAAATTATCCTTAGGGCCCTAGAAAAGCTGGCACCATCCCTTGCCTCTGTCTATCCGTGCTTTTGTCTCTCGTGTCTCTTACATTCTAATTTTGCAGAAATCATTTCCTCTCTCCAGCCATGCTTTTAGAATGATGTGTGGCAGTTATTAACCTGTCTGTCTCTCTGAGTGTGCCCCATATAATGTGAGAAGAAGTTATCAATCTGTCCATCTCTGAGCAAGCCAAGAGAATGAATGCTCTCAGTTAAATGGTTGCTATTACCTTCTCACTTCAGCGGGCTTGGACCGAAGTCATCATCAGAAATATTTTCAGAAACAAAGCCTGGTGGCCGATAAATTAATAATCTGTAGTGAGCTTCTCGGCCTCAGAAAGACAATTTAAAAAGACCTCTTTAATCTCATCTTTCCTCTGCTCAGAGAGGTACATTACAAGATGTTCCATGGTGAGCATCATTTTGAAATATGTCACAAATCCATGTGGCAGCAACAATTCCTCCTTCAGTGTTTCTAAAATGTGCAAAGGCTTGTGAGGAAGTGTTATCACTGTCTGAGACTCTGACTTAAATTACTTCCAGTCCTAAAAAATGTACCATGTGTTTCAATTATGTTATCATTCATTTTGTAAGCGTAGATGTCATTTCTTTTTCAAAGGGAGAAGATTTAATCTTGGAAAAGGAAAGGTGATTGATGTGACAATGAAGAATACAGAGTTTGATGTTTGTCTGTTTTGGTCATGCAGCACTCAGGGTCATGCTTCAAGGTTCTCAATTCGAAATTCATAGCATTACAGCAAAGTGAGCAAATAACTATATGCTTTGTAAAGATATAGTGGAGTAATATCTACCTGACCAGAGAATAGAGTCGCTCTAACTCTGTGGGTTTTGTAATCCGAGCTGTGCTATGTTTAAGTAGCCATGCTGGCAACATGCATGCGAGGGTCTGTTTGTGTGCCCCACTGGCAAGGCTATTTTCTATTCTTAGACCCTCAATTCGGATAAGGAAAAACTCCCCAAAAAAACCTTTATCAACAAAAAAATGGAAGAAAGCTCAGGAAGAGCAACTGAGGCGAGATCCATCTTCCAGATATGCAATAGATGTGTATACACAAGAGACCACAATTGTGAAATGAAAGTATGGACAATCAGGATGAAAGAATTATAGATAGATTGTAAACATATATGAAGAATGGATCCGAGAGGATGTCAAACAACGTCCAGGTGTTGCAAAACACATAGGACCTGAGCTACACAACCTCCTCTCCACCACGGAGATCTGGAAAGAGGAGAGACTACACAAACACACAAGAGGCAAAGCTCATGCACACTGTTCACACAGATAGAAGAAAGTACAGAGAGAGAGAGAGAGAGACCAGGGTAACATGCACCCAAGGTAGCAAGAGGCTGAGTCTCCTGGGGCACGAAGATCCAGATTCAAAGATCTGGAATGAGGCAGTGAAAGTCAGGGTAGAGAGAGGTCCCAAGACGGCCGATGGTCCAGTACAGAGAAGTCTGAATGAAAAGAGAGGAAAAGGAGGAAAAACCAGGGAGAGGAGAGGAAGAAAGAGGCACACCGCTCTACTTGTGGGACAACAAACAAACAGATGGTTACAGAGATGCAGTGGTTTTAAGAGATGTTACAGTATTCTCGTCGGCAGAACAAACATGTACTGTAGGTACTAATAGTTCAATTGAAACTAAGACCGATCTGCTACTTCTGGACAGATAATGGTGACATGTAGAAGCCTGACGTTATCAAAGAATAATCAACTAAGTGAAAGTTAAAGATATAATACTGTATGTAACATCTTTGCATGAGCTGAGCATACAGTATTTCGCTCGTAGCCACTCCACCCTGTGCCTACATGGAAACACTTAAAGGGAAACGGCTTCATTCAGTGTTTCTTCCAGCTTTACTAACCGTAAACCGTTTGTTCTGGAGAGGAGAAGACCTCTTGACCCAGTAAAAATATCCTGAACGATGAACAATGAAGTAATCCTTATCAGGAGAAGCTGACTGCAATGACAAACTCCCATGTGCCGGTACGCCATCCTTTGTTATTGTTTTGATTGAGAGCCATCTAGTGACAGAAAATGACATATTGTCGTTTAAAGCTAGCGTATGCAATTGTATAGTTTTGTTATATTTGTTGAAATTGCCTTTACATCCAGACAGAAAACAAATGCTCTAACAAAAAAAAAGAAGAAATAAAAACCTGGTATCTGTGGCTGTCACAGGCCTGTAATATTCGCGTCCAATCATTTTATTTGGCCCTCAAGAAATGATTGGATGGCCGACCTGCCTGTCTTTTTTTTCGGTTGGATACTTTCAAAATCTATTTTACTCTAGCTGGTTACTCCTTAATAATCCCACCTTTGGGGTCTCAGAGTAGATCAGTTTTTATTCATGCCCATGACTGGTCAGTACCCTACCTGTGAGTCTGTGGGCAGCCTATAGTTATACAATAAAATGTATGTTGGGAAAAAACTGTGGTCACACTGTTCAACTATTTAACCGAGAGCATTCATTCTCATATATATATATATATATATATATATATATTAAAAATAAAAAATAATAAATAATACGATTATTAATAATAAATAAATTATTAATTAAAATAATAATATGGTTCAGCTAGCCTTACCCAGAGGACCAGAATAAGGGCATTCTGATGACCCCAGTTTGTTGCCTCGGGGTAGGTGCTTCACATGTGCTTTTTTTTTCCCTTGCTATGTCTACGTGTATAAAACGTATGTAAAAAGTAAAATCTAAACCTGTTTCAAATGTATTCTTTATTTTAATAATTATATTAAAAAGCAATTGTGAAAAACAACCGATAAGAGCAATAATTTCAATTACATAAAAAAAACTAAAAACAATATCTATCCATCTGTAAAAGCTGTCCCATGTGCTAAGTCCTCTCTTCCTATACAGTGCATATAAAAAGTCTACACACCCTTATAAAGTTGCAGGTTTTTTAAACGTAAAGACATAAATAACAACAACGTATTTGTCAGACTTGTTTCATCAAGTAAATTATTAGGACATTTTTTTATTAAAAAAAACTACAACACCCTGATTGCATAAGTCTGCACACCCCACCCAACTAATAGTTTGTGGAAACACCTTTTGCATTTATTACAGCAGCAAGTCTTCTTGAATAAGTATCTATTAACTTTGAACATCGAGACTTTGGAATTTTATCCCACTCTTCTTTGCAGAACAGTTCAAGTTCCTTCAAATTGCGAGGGGGTCTCCTGTGCACAGCACTCTTTAGGTCATTCCACATGTTTTCGATGGGATTGAGGTCCGGGCTCTGACTGGGCCATTCCAAGACTTTGATTGACCTTTTCTGAAGCCATGCCTTGGTCGACTTGGATGTGTGCTTTGGGTCATTGTCATGTTGGAACGTGAAATTCCTCTTCATCTTCAGCTTCCTGAAAGAGTCCAGCAGGTTTTTTGCCAGAATATCTTGATATTTGGAGCTATTCATTATCCCGTCTATCTTGACAAGAGCCCCTGACCCAGCTGAAGAGAAGCAGCCCCAAAGCACGATGCTCCCACCACCATGCTTCACAGTCAGTATGGTGTTCCTTGGATGATGAGCAGTATTGGCTTTGCGCCAAACATATCTTTTAGAATTAAGGCCGAAAAGTTCAACCTTTGTCTCGTCAGACCATAACACATTTTCCCAGATGGTTTGGGGAGAGTGAATGCATCTTTTGGCATTTGTTTTTGTAAGAAAGGGTTTCCGTCTTGCCACCCTGCCCCATAGCCCAGGCATGTGCAGAATACGGGAGATGGTGGTCACATGCAAGGAGAGACCAGTACCTGCCAGAACTTCCTGTAGTTCCTTCAATGTTGCTGTTGGCCTCTTGGCAGCCTGCCTGATAAGTTTTCTCCTCGTCCTCTCATCGACTTTGGAGGGTCGTGCTGATCTTTGCAAAGTCTCTGTGGTGCCACATTTTCTCCACTTATTGATGATGGTTTTGATAGTGCTCCACGGTACATCCAATGCCTTCCATATTATTTTATATCCCTCTCCTGATTGGTACTTTTCATCAATTAGATCTCGCAGTTTCTTTGGTAACTCTTTGCGGACCATGGCTCTCCCAGTAGGATGCAACCCCAAACATTCAAGCAAATACTACAGCAACAGCTGACTTTAATCGGGTTTTAATCAGAATCACTTTCATTGATGGCAGTTGTATGCTATTTACCGACAGGCATGATTTTGAATGTAATTGGTTAACTTTGAACACAGCTAGAGCCCCCCATTATGAAAGGGTGTGCAGACTTATGCAATCAGGGTGTTGTAGTTTTTTTAATTTCCTGACAATTAACTTTTTTTTTTTCCTCTGGATTTTTGTTTGTTGGAAGATCACATTAAAGATGGAACAAGTCTGACATTTATGTTGTTGTTATTTATGTCTTTACGTTTCAAAAACCTGCAATTTTATAAGGGTGTGTAGACTTTTTATATGCACTGTATCTGACATGCATTATTTTAATTTCCTTTTGACCCTCCAACACCTCTGCAGAACATAACCCACATACATGCATTGTTGCCATGGCCAACATAGCTTCTTTCCACAGCCCCTTGTTCATTTGTGTTAATAAATTGTTGTACGAATGTATAATTTGCATGGGCTGTCTTATTTCCTGAACCAGTTTGTGACACCCAGCTTATCATCCAATGTACTTATCCACCTGGCAAAATATATCAAAACTGCATTTGGTTGTACAACCCTGTGTTGTATAATGACAATAAATAAACATTGACATAACATTCTAATGAACTCCTAAATCAAAGAAAAATTACAACCAGCAATAAACAAAAGTTTACCCACCCCTATACTCTTCGGGCTTCAGTTGGAGTCGTTGCAGTATTTTCAGTACTGTACAGATATGGTTAGGAATGGACTGGTGTCCTATATGTAACAGTAATTCTAACTTTTTAAACACACCACATTGTTGTTCAGTTAAATGTCTTCAGGAGCAAATGACAGCTGCTACAAAAATAATTTACAGTGTTTATTTAGATTTATCTTTATACGTTGCTGCTGTGCAGTTTAATTGAGGGTCTTTCTTTTTCAGACTGATCTGTCTGAGGTGTGAGGCCAGTTATTCTCCAGGGGGCAGTGCTGACAACACAAAGCTCAGAGTGAGAGCAAAAAATTCTCCAACACTGCCACCAAGTGGCACAGCTCTGTACTGTAGCATCACACACAGTATCCATCTGCA
>CALSBV010012200.1:470384-484870 GCA_943590825.1 Bovichtus diacanthus | reverse complement strand
TATATATACACACACACACACACACACACACACACACATATACACACGCCATCCTGGTTTGTGTTTTTGCTTTTTGCCTGTTTTTTTGACGGTTATTCCACCGTCTGATATCTGCGTTTGGTTCCTCCCCGTAACCTCTCTCCTGACATTTATTATCTAACGACAGGAACAACGGTCAAACCATGACCACATCAAAGGTTTCAGGAGTATTAAATATGAAATATAATTTCATAAAAATATGAAAAGAACACAAATATTTACACGTCAACAATCAGATAAATGTTCAATTAAAAAAGTTTTTTTTTTTTTTTTTTCCCCTACATAGTAACAATTTATAGCTGAAATTCGTTAATTTGTGACACATGACACAATTTGGCACATGTTAAATTCACCATTGCTTTATCAGTTATATAATCATCTCCATCATCATTCAGAGCAGGTCAGAGCAGGTCAATGCAGGTGTGAGCTGCAGTTATTAGCATGGAGTCTGCTGCAGCGCTATCTGAGGAGCACTGTGTTTCTCTGTGTCAGTGTGAGCTGAAGAAATTAGCTGCCTCTGCCGCAGGGCACAGCTTGATTGATCACTAAATAGGGCAGATTTGAGTTATTAGTTATAACGTTCCTGTAGAGCCCCGTAACACTTCAACCTTCAATTTTACGGGCTATTGAACTAAGCGTGTCCCTGACAAAATTGATATATGTATTAATTTACTTTAACCGGTGATTAATTACTACCTACAAAGAGATATATCCCAGAAGTTCTCCCTCCCCCCTCTGAATTTGCATATTAATCAAATTCTAGTTGAAGCTCGCTCTCTCTCGCTCTCTCTCGCTCTCTCTCTCTCGCTCTCTCTCGCTCTCTCTCATCACATTATGGGATGGCATCATTAGGCAGCTAATTTTGTCTCATGTGTAACTGTCAATGTCTGTCAATGTGTCGCGCTCGCGCTCGTAGTAAGGAGGGCCCAAAATGCAGGGAACACACAGAGGTTATAACAAGAGACCTTTATTTGAAAAACTACCAAAACAACAAACAGGCAAAACCGGCAAACAAGCAAAACAGAAACACAAACCACACTGGACCGCGGGAACCGACAACATGGGAGTCCAAGACAAACGACACGACAAGGAACAAGAGGGGTATATACACAGACAGACACTAATGACAGACGAGACACAGCTGGAGAGAGCAATTAACGAGACAAGGGTGACAGGGTGATTACAGACAGGAAGTAAAACTAAACAAGACACAAGGGGAAAGAAACTCTACAAAATAAAAACAGGAAGTGGACAAAACACAAACCATGACAGAACCTTTGAACCACAATAGCCACATTTATCAATAAATATCATCAATAACAAGAAATATTGTTATTGGTTGCGCAGCGTGCCATTTGTCAGTAAGAGCTGTGCTACAGGAAAAATCGATGTTTAAGTAAAGGCATTATGTTTAGCATCACCAGACAAAAACAGAGCCTCTTCAATGAAGTAAGTCTCAGCTGATAGGAACCTTAAAAACAGCTGGAACACCTGAAATATATCTAGACTGCTTTTCTCCGATCGACCTTAACCTACTGAAGTCAACAATTTCTTCGTGTAAACCATCAACCGGTCTCTTAGACCAGATTCCAACTAAGCTGCTTAAAGAAGTTTTACCCTTAATTAATACTTCGTTATTAAATATGATAAAACTGTCTCTATTATCTGGCTATTGTGAGAATAATCACTATATAAGCTGTTACAATGTGCCTTATTGTGTCCTTATTTAGAAGTATTAAATGTGATATGAAAAACGTTTTTGAATTAAGTGACTACGCATAGTATAGTGGGCAACCTACTATGAAATAAGATGCAATATTTGTAAACTGTGAAGCGGAAGAGTACACCACCTAAAAAGGGTGACAGAAGATCTGATTGGAGCAGAGAAGCGCTGAGAGACGTGGACACGCTTAAGTGGCAACAACGGGCCAATGGGACCTGGCCTCAGCCAACCAATGGGAGAAGACTATACCTGAAAAGCGGCGGGTATAAAATGTGTTGTAAACAAGAGATCGTGGCCGTTCTAGGGATCTGTGAGACAGTAACTACTTAAATGTGGTCTGTGGAACAGTGAAATGGGGCGGTCCTCAGTTGAGTACTTTTGAATGCGTACCATATCATCATGGAATAATTACAATTAATATGAAGAGAAGTATTCTGAAATTGATTATATGCGTCTCTATTTCCGACTATAAGAACACGACACTATGTACCACAATCCTTCAAAGTAGCTGTAATAAAACCTCTTCTTAAAAAGCCCAGTCTTGATCCAGAGGTTTTAGCCAACTATAGGCCGATATCTAACCTTCCATTTCTCACAAAAATCCTTGAGAAAACAAAACAGTCGCAAAACAGTTGTGTAATGTTTTTTTATTTGAGGTTTTTCAATCTGGATTTATAGTTAATCATAGCACAAAGATAGCTCTGGTGAAAGTTACCAAGGACTTGTCTCTGTTCTTGTCTTGTTAGACCTCAGTGCTGCTTTTGACACTGTTCACAATGATATTCTATAACAGAGACTGGAACATTTTATCAGCATAAAAAGGAAACGCACAAAGCTGGTTTAAGTCCTATTTATCTGAGCGATCTCAGTTTGTACGCGTTAACGATGAATCCTCCATGCAAGAAGAGTCCTGCAAAGTTCTGTACTTGGACCTATTCACCTTATATATGCTTCCTTTAGGCAATATTATAAGGAACCACTCCATAAACTTTCATTGTTATGCGGATGATACCCAATTATATCTATCAATCAAGCCAGACGAAACCAATCAATTATCTAAACTTCAAGCATGTCTTAAAGACATACATTTTTGATGTTGAACACCAACATAACTGAAGTGATTATACTTGGCCCCAAACACCCCCGAAATGCATTTTCTAATGACATAGTAACTCTGGATGGCATGAACTTGGCCTCCAGTATCCCCGTAAGGAATCTCTGCGTTATCTTTGATCAGGATATGTCCTTTAACTCCCACAAAAAACACAATTCAAGGACTGTCTTCTTTCATCTATGTAACATTGCAAAAATAAGTATCAGGTCCCGCCCCGTTCGCTAGATGTTGTAATGGTACGACCAGTACACACGGCGAGAGGGACTCAATAGCACGACTCAGAGACAGAACGATGATGATGGTAATATACTTTACTGGGTAAAGTAGACAAACAACAGGACATACAAACATGCAGGGGAAATCCAAGGGCAGAGTCGAGTCACAGAACCAAGGTCAATGCACAAGTAGGTCCTCAGCGTAGCGGAACAACAGGCAGGGATCAGGCGAAGACGGAGTCAGGTCACAGAAACAGGGTCGAGGAAGCCGGGAAGTCAGGAACTTGGAAAATGGGAATAACGCTGGAACTCTTGACATAAAGTACAAAGACTAACTGGTACCCAGGGACAGACAACACACAGACTAAATACACCAGGAAGTGGGAGGGGCTAACAAGACACAGGTGGAGACACTAACGAACAGAGTGGAGACACTAATGAACAGAGTGGAGACAGCTGGGGACAGGAACTAGAAACAGACACAAGAGGGAACATACAGTTAACAAAATAAAACCGGCCAGACGGTGTTCCAGAGTACTGCCGGTCATCAGGTGGACCAGCTGACCACACAGCTCCAACAGCTTGGTACACACCTCCAGGCATTACTTCATTCGACTACTAACCGGCAGACTTCTGGTTACGCTGTTAAGTTTCGGACATTGGCAGCCGACAGCGGTTTGAATGAACGGGCATTATTCGACATATTCAGAGGTGGATTGTCGGACCGCATCAAGGACCTACTAGCTCCATTGGAATTACCTACTGATTTGGACTCTCTTATCGCCATGTCCATCTGGATCGACAACCGACTCCGTGAGAGAGAACAGTAACGGAGCCCATTCTATGTGGCGGCCGTAATTGAACTTGAGGACTAGATGCAGGTGGGATGCACCAGGCTGATCATATTACTCCTGTATTAGCTGCCCAGCTAATCCAGAATAACATTTTAAATCCTTCTCCTGACCTACAAAGCAATTAATGGTCAGGTTCCAGCTTATCTTAAAGATCTCACAGTACCTTATAACCTAACTAGAGCATTGTGCTCCCAGAGTGCAGGGTTACTTGTGGTTCCTAGAGTCTCTAAAATGTACAATGTACAATGGGAGCAAGAGCCTTCCGCTATCAAGCTCCTCTACTGTGGAACCAGCACTAAGTTTGTGTTCGGGAGGCAGACACCCTCTCCACATTTAAGAGCAGACTAAAGACTTTCCTCTTTGATAAAGCTTATAGTTAGGGCTGGCTCAGTCTTGCCTTGGACCAGTTCCTAGTTATGCTGCTATAGACTGCTATAGACTGCCAGGGGACCACTCTTATTTCATTTTCTTGGAGGCTTATTTTGACATTTTCCTGGATCCATTTTTTTTTTTTTTTTTTTTTTTTTTAAATATACGATCACATCATCGTTTCTGGCACATGGATTGTCTATGTTGTATTTTTACGATGTTGTTTGTTCTCAACATACGACATCTATTGCATGTCTGTCCATCCTGGGAGAGGGATCCCTCTTCAGTTGCTCTCCCTGAGGTTTCTTACATTTTTTCCCCCTTTAATTGTGGATCTAGGACAGAGGGTGTCGTATGCTGTACAGTCCGTAAAGCCCACTGAGACAAGTGTAATTTGTGGTATTGGGCTGTATAAATAACTTTGATTTGATTTGACTAACCTGAAGCAAGGCTAATCAGATGTACTGTATACTGCAGATCACACTGTCACTGAGGGAGAGAGACACAAAAAACTATCCGAATTCATTTTGGTCCGACACGCAGGATTATTTTCACAACCAGATGAGTCCTCACGTGTTGGTGACCCCCTGACCTTTCCACTTACACCCCCAACGAGATTAATTTTAAATGCAAAGCGCAGTTTGCTGTGAAATGTCACGGTCATGCTGTTAAGACGATGACTCCTTTTCATTTTCGGTAATTCACAAGTTAAATATCAATTTGTCACCCAGACATCCCCAGATCAGAGGAAATGAAAAAATGTGCATAAATCTGTTTAGGAAACAAGAACAAAAGTGCTCCTTATGATTTATAATCTTAACCAAATTATTAGATTATTTTTCCTTTGTATCAATGTAACCTAGTGATGCAAATAGGTGCTACTAACCATTCGAGGCAAAAACGGCATTATTTTACAACAGATGTGCCAAAATGTAAAGAAATAGGCTATAGGCAACAAAAAAAAAAAAAAAAAAAAAAAAAAAACCCACAATATTCAGACATCCAGCAGGGTTCATCCTCAAAGCCTGACAAACTGAAGTTAGGGGCCGTTTCAAAAGTGCATGCAAAATTGCCATGAGGTTTTCAGATTTTTGTCAATAGCTTTCTCATGTTTTAAATCACAGACACTTAAGACCAAATTTGCATTTATCTGGGGCTCCTCCCATAACAAACAATGTCCACTCCAAACAAATCCAATGAGGGCCAAAGCAATTCTGACTTGTAATTTCCCGCTGTTAAAAATTCCCATTTTCATTTTCCCTGGACCATTCATCTCCATTTACACTTTTTTTATATTTGGAGGTGGGGTTCAGATACAAAGCATGCTTTATTGATTCCAGTTAATGAGATCCCTGTCCAGCCCCAGAGGGCAGGATGAAGTCATGTGATCCGTTCGCTCTGCCAGACTGCTGTCTTCTCTCTGGACCATGACTAAAGTGATATATTCATTACTGAAGACTGATGACAATAGTCTGATGTGTTCATTAAAAGTGAGCGGTGCCACCCAACCTTCCCTTTCCTCCCCCCTGCCCAGCTGCAGTCTGTAACTAATCTCCACTTTGATGAGGAAAAAAAAAAAAAAAAAAAAAAAAAACTTGTTTCTCCAATTTCAATCTTCAGTTTTTTCACTTCTTGACTTGTGTGGCTGGATCTGAAAGGTGAGCAGACGATTGTTTATGTACTGTATAAGACCCTCGGCCCCATGACACTCTTGAAACACAATTGGAGGATTTCAAATTGATCCGTTTTCATTCCTGAAAATCTGTTCTCTACTTTTATTGAAAATACAATTAAATATAATCTTTATTAGTTGGTGTACGAACTGTAAAGAAGGTGTTTGCCTCTACGTGCATTTATGACAAACATTTTTTTTGTGCAATTCATATCACTCTTTAAAGACATGTTTACTAAAGTACTTACATATTTTCTGAAAAATCTGAATTAGGGCTGCAATTTCTTTTTCTTTATGTATTACTGTAGTTTAACAGGCATTATGCAGACAAACATAAAAATGAGTTGCCGAAAAAGAACAAGTATGTGTATTGTACATAAGTTTATATACATTGACATGTGAGAAAGTGTGTGTAAGTTTATGTATACAGTATCTAAGCATAGATTCAATTATTCAAGTTATTCACATTTTTGTTGTTTGTTTCACTTCAGTACTAGAAACTGTAAGTTATCATGATTGTGAGAGTCTAAAATATGTTACATAGGTTGTGAACATTGGTGGAAGTAGTACTTAGACCAGCTAAATGTAGACCTATAACTTGCCCTAGTCTGGAAACAGACAATTATAAAGCAGCAGCCTACAATGTAAGAAGAGGACTATTGGAGGCAAAAAGGGACTATGGGAAGAAAGTGGAACTACAATTCTAGGAAGGCAATCCCAGAAGCATGTGGCAAGGTTTAAGAACTATGACGGATTCAAGCGTGTGAACACCAAGAGAGCAGCGAGAACAGACAGTATCACTGGGCGGGTCCTCAAACTATTTGCTGACCAACTAGCACTGGTTTTCACAATGATATTCAACCTGTGCCTCTCGCAGTTTGTCATTCCTATGTGCTTTTAAAAGTCCATCATCATTCCAGTACCCTAGAAAACAAAACTAGCCTGCATGAATGACTACCGCTTAGTGGCACTCACCTCTGCAGTGATTAAGTGCTTTGAAGGGCTGGTCAAAGATTACATTTACTCCTCACTACCCAGCACACTGGACCCACAGTTTGCCCACCATCCCAATGGAGACACTCTAGCACACATCCTCCACAGGACAAGAAAGGGCGCTATGTAAGATTGCAGTTCAGGTTTTAACACCACAGTTCTCTCCAGGCTCGTTACAAAACTGAAGGACCTGGGACACAAGCACGCACGCAAAGTAGACGTAGTCACCGTAAGGTTGGTTTGTGGACTACTGTTTTGAAGGCTCGAGTTTACTGTTTTGGCCGTCACCACCTTCTGACATTTGAGGGTAGAGCGACGTACATTTAAACACTGAACAAGACAATTTTCAGCGACCAAAATGTTACAATTAACTTTCATGAAGTGAAAAGGGTTAAAGTTAAGAAGAAAAAACAAAAAACACGATTGATGACGATTTTACAAAATCATCATGCTGTATTGCAGAAGACTGTAAACTAGCAATTGAGACCATAAACTCATCAGCAAAAATGTTAACTGAGGTAACAAAATCAAGAAGTAGGGTAATTTTCTAATAGACTTCTATACAACCGGACTCCTCTTTCCAACTAGAGAAGTCGCCCCATGCTGTACATTTAAAATAATGCAAGTTTAAAGGGACTTCTGCATAGTCTTCATATTTTTTTTAGAACCAGAGTTTTCCGCTTGGAATTTAAAACCTCACTGTGCCTGTGGATAGTTGACTTCCTGATAGGCAGTCCCCAGTTTGTAAGGGTGGGCTAATATACTGTACCTCTTCCACCCTTAACACCAGTGCTGCGTTTTGAGCCCCTTGCTGTACTCCACGTACAAACACGCCTGTGTAGCCACTTTTGACTCCAACAACATCAAGTTTGCCGACAACACAGCTGTGGTGGGCCTGATTACAGATAACAATGAAAAGTCATAACTGAAGGAAGCGGAGGACCTCGCCTTCTGGTATCAGGACAACAACTTCAGCACTCTTGAAAGTCAGCAAGAATAAGTAGGGGATAGAGGACTTTGGGAAGCAGCAAGGAAGGAACTACGGCCTCTTAATATCAACAGTTCCTCGGTGGAGAGGGTGGACAGCTTCAAGTACCTTGGTGTCCACATCACAGAGGGCCTGACCTGGGACCTGCATACTGACTCAGTGGTAAGAAAGAACAATTTGGGGTTCAGTGTCTCAACAACTATTGGATGGATTGCATCCCCTCCTCCTTTTCCTTCTCTCAATCTTTACAATACAGACAATACACATGGGTGAGGGTCAGCAACAATAGGGTGAGTGCAACCAGAATAGACAGGATCTACATTTTTCAAAGTCTCAGCTCCAGATTTGTTCACAGTAATTTAAGTCCAGTTGGCTTCACTGAACACCACTTTGTCAGCATATACTTATCTCTTAACATTTTAGTTATTTGAAGGTGTTATTGGAGGTTGGTAATGTATACATTTGTTTTTTTTTTTTTTTTTTTTTTTTTTTTTTTTTTGTTTTTTTGCCACCGATCTCTCCAGATTGAAAAAGAAAGAGCTTGGTGTGTCCATATTCTTCACCTGGAGGAAGTGAGACCTAACAAGAGCTCCCTTCACCCTCTCCACCATCATTGCCCGTAGTGGGATCTCTATATAACCCTCCTTCGAAGCTCCTAATGTCGGCTTCAAGCTCCTGAACTTGGAGGAAAATGGGAGGGTGTAGTGCTGGCAAAAAAAAAAAACACATGTGTACATTACCAACTTCCAATAACACCTTCAAATAACTAAAATGTTAAGAGACAAGTATATGCTGACAAAGTGGTGTTCAGTGAAGCCAACTGGACTTAAATTACTGTGAACAAATCTGGAGCTGAGACTTTGAAAAATGTAGATCCTGTCTATTCTGGTTGCACTCACCCTATTGTTGCTGACCCTCACCCATGTGTATTGTAAAGATTGAGAGGGGAGAGGAGAGGGGATGCAATCCATCCAATAGTTGTTGAGACACTGAACCCCAAATTGTTCTTTCTTACCACTGAGTCGGTATGCAGGTCCCAGGTCAGGCCCTCTGTGATGTGGACACCAAGGTACTTGAACCACTTTCATTGTTATGCAGATGATACTCAATTATATCTATTAATCAAGCCAGATGAAACGACCAACAAAACTGAAGTTATTATACTTGGCCCTAAACGCCTCCGAAACGTATTTTCTAATGACATAGTAACTCTGGATGGCATTAATTTGGCCTCCAGCACCACCGTAAGGAATCTTGGCGTTATCTTTGATCAGGATATTTCTTTTAACTCCCACATAAAACAAATTTCAAGGACTGCCTTCTTTCATCTACGTAACATTGCAAAAATAAGCCACATCCTGTCTCAAAACGATGCAGAAAAAGTAGTCCATGCATTTGTTACTTCAGGGCTGGATTACTGCTACTCCTTATAATCAGGATGTCCCAAAAAATCCCTTAAGACTCTTCAGTTGATTCAAAATACTGCGGCACGTGTATTGACAAGAACTAGGAAACAAGATCATATTACTCCTGTATTAGCTGCTTTGTACTGGGTCCTGGTAAAATACCGAATAGAATTCAAAAACAGTCTGTCCGTCCTGGGAGAGGGATCCTCCTCAGTCTCTCCCTGAGGTTTCTTCCATATTTCCCCCTCTAATTGTAGGGTTTCTTTTAGGGAATTTTTCCTTGTGCGGTGCGAGGGTCTAAGGACAGAATTTGTGATATTGGGCTATATAAATAAACTTGATTTGATTTAATTTGATTTGATCACTGTTGTTTCACAGGAAGCTCAGAGCACTAATTTGTCGCTCACCTCTGCACTAATGGGAAAATGAATACTACGGTCAGGACAATAAATACATCTAGGATGACCAGTCAGCCCGAAAAATTTGGGACAGTCCCGAATCCTGTCTTGTTTGTCCCAAAACGAGACTAAACACGAGTTTTGATGAGTAAATAATAATATAATATTTAATGCTGATCTTTGTGAAACATTGGTTGTTGTTGCACTGGCACTGTTATGTCCGTAGCCTACGTACATGAATTATGGCTGTTCTTGTTTTTTTTAGCCTTTTACAGAAGTGCCCAGAAATTGATAAATAACTACGCATAGTGGAAATGCATATCTATGACGTTGTTGAATTAAAATATTAACAGAGGTAATTTACCATTCATTGCTGACATGGAGCCCAGGACCCGGTGAACATCCATTCAACAAGCAAAAACGTTACTGCAGGAATCGAGAGGAGTGGAGAAGAAATACCCGCGGATCATTGCTGCTTCATGATCCAAATAAAGCGTTTTGCAAAGTCTGAAGTAAAAAATACTGCTATTATTATTACCACTGTTTGCTGACACTGAACGTTATGTACTGGAGGCGACACCCACCGTGGCCACGCCTACCCAAAACTCCCCTGTCTCAAATTTGACACATTCTCATCTGGTACCACTCAACACAACAGATTACAGTGAACATGCAGTGTATTGACAGAATGCCTCTGCCATCAGTGTGCGTGAGTGTGTGTATGTGTGAGAATGCAGTCAGTTCAGATCTGGAGGGTCTCACTTAACCAAATGCTATGCGTTATTGGGCGTTGCAATCCTTGAGTTCTCTATAAGTGCATTAGTGCAGCCTAACTGACTGTCAATGAGAGGTTACAGCTGGGAGGAGACACAGTCTGTCACCTTATTAAGACATCATTAAAATGTATCAATGAATAAAAGAGTGTATTAAAATAATTATGCACTCAGAGAGAGTTGGGTTCTTCCTGCAAAAGAAATCATCCTAAAGTAAACTGTTTAACTTTAAACATGTAGTTCTTATGCTTAAACCTGACCAAACCTGAACCATAGGGGTGAATATTTCATATTCATATAATTGTTTGGGAAGGCAATTACAAATAATGTTTTGTTTTTATTTAGTTTTCCAAACTAAATAAAAACAAAACAACACTGGAAGGTACAAAACTATCAGCATGACTACATACCACAATAGGTCAGACAGTAATTGTGTTTTTTGTTGATTTGGGTGAACTGGCTTTTTAAGATGAATCCTGATTAACTCTGGGGGACTGAGACAAAGCGAAAGTGGAAATAAACATAAATTAATTAAGAGCAGCTGGATTATTTGCATGATATTATGATACGTATGTGTATTTTACCCTGATATCAATTTTAAAAATGTTTAAATATCACGGTTATCGTCATACAGGCATTTTAATACAGCCCTAGTTTGTTACTTTAATGAGGGAAGTTTTAGTGCTTCAACTTGATTCAAATGTGTAAAAGGTATTATTATTATACATAAAATAAATCAACTTTAGTTAAACAACCTTCTCTAAACTATTCAATAACAATGTTGATTTAGAAATGGATCTAGGTTTCTTGAGAAGTGACACTACTGCGTGCTTAGGGCCGGAGGGGAACACAGCCAGTGGACAGAGGAGAGAACAATGTCTAGGGTGTGCCCCTTAAAGTAAGTGGGACTGAGCAAGTTTAAAATATAGGGGTGGTGGTATTCTAGTGGTCTAGTGGTTAGAACACCAGAAGTTTGTGAGTTCGATACCAGATCTGCCACCATTGTGCACCCCTGAGCAAGGCACTTAATCCTGAGTTGCTCCAGGGGATTGTCCCTGTAGTAAGTTCACTGTAAGTCACTCTGGATAAATGACCTGTAATGTAATGTAACATATTTTACAAGGTCAATCATATCTATAGTAAAAGAGGAGCCAGAGGGGCACCGTACATGTATGTTAAAAGTCTCTATCGTACTTTATCAAAGCAAAGCATAATAAAAGCTAAAAGATCAGAGAGTTCTTGAATAAAACCAGTTATATTTTAGGGGCCTGTAGATCAAAAGTAAGTAATTAATTAATTTAATTGACTTTATTTTATTAACATTCAGCTGTAGTGAAATGAGAGATAACGTGTTGTCACCGCAGAGTTATTGTCATTTCGAAGTGCAAGTACGGCAGTGTGGTCAGATTATGTGGTGATAGTGCAAAAGAAGCAAGATGGTGTCGTGGATGGCTGCAGTGTATCGAGCTTCTCTCCAATTCTGCAATTATTTAGTTTTACTATGCGAGCCGAGCGAGCCGCCTAAGCGAGCCCTATCGTTCAATATGATAGAGACTAAATACTGCACATCAAAAAGTTGGTGGACAGCAATCTTCCACCATTACCAGCAAACATGGGGAATATCTATGGCTGCCTGCTGCTGCTTTACCTGGGGAGAGCAGGAGACAAAGGAAGGTCCAGGGGGTTCTAGTCAGACTGAGGAAACGTGAAAACCAACTACTGAGTATTATTCTGGCAAATGTCCAATCCCTAGATAATAAACTGGATGAACTCCAAAGCAGGATAGCATTTTAACGGGACATCAAGAAATGTAATGTTATGGTTTTCACAGAGACTTGGCTTGCCTACTCGACCCCTGACGCCGCCATTGCTCCACACAAATTCTCCATTTATCGCTAGAACTAGACAATAAAGACAGGGAAAAGTAAGTTGAGGTGTCTGCTTTATGGTCAATAACAAATGTTGCTCAGATGTGGAGATAATTTCTTTGGACTGTTCTCCCAATTTAAAGCACCTTATGATTGGATGCTGAGGGAATTTAGATCGGTTGTGTTTACAGCAGTATATATCCCACCACACGCTGACAACAACAAAGCACTGGAGGAGCTGTATAGGACCGAACAGACACTTCACAGTGCCTTTAGTGTCGCCAGGGATTTTAACAGCGCCAACATGAAGAAAGTCCTGCCGAGATACTATCCGCACATCAGCTGCCCCTCGCGCGGGGAAAAAACACACTAGACAATGTTTATTCTCCTTTCTGCCATGGATATAAAGCCCTCCTTTGCCCCCCAGACCACATATCTCTACTGGTCCTGCTTGCTTGTAGGCAGAAACTCAAACGGGACGGGACAGGTCAGCGTTGGACTGAGCAATCAGACTCTGCTCTCTGCCACTGCTTTGGCATGACAGAGTGGTATGTGTTTGAGGATGATGACATAAAGCACACACGGATGCGGTCATTTGCTAAAGTGTATTACTGTACGGACATTCCTCAATCAGAAGCCCTGGCTAGACCCCAATGTCCATGCTAAACTTAAAGCACGGCCTATCGTGCACAGTAGCAGTGATTCGGATGAGTACAGGAATTCCAGGAATGTGCTCCGGAGAGCTATAAACAGTGCAATAAGATAATATAGAGACAAAGTGGAGTCTGACTACAAGGGCTCCAGCGCCAGAAACATGTGGTCTGGAATAAAAACAATAAAAGACTATAAAAGGACAAGGAGCGGTGCTGAGGAAGTGTCTGTATCCCTCCCAGATGAACTGAACACTTTTTATGCACATTTTGACAGCTTTTTGGCTGTGGAGGTACAGAAGGCTAAGGATCCCTGCCTACTGGTTTTAACCAGGGAAGGGAAGATCTTTCAAAAGGAAAAACCCTCAAAAGGCTCCTAGACCTGATGGCATCCCTGGTACATATGTGATAATGCTGTTTATTGACTACAGTTCAGCATTTAACATTATTGTGTCTCCAAGCTTGTCATTAAGCTAAGGGACCTCGGGCAGACTGTATCCTGAATTTCCCGACGGGCAGACCCCAGGCAGTGCGGGTGGGCAACATCACATCCTTCACCCTGACCCTCAACACCGGAGCCCCACAGGACTTCTTGCTCAGCCCTCTGCTCTACTCCCTGTTCACGCACGACTGCAGGGCCACACACAGCTCCAACACCATCATCAAGTTTGCTGACAACACGATACAACTCATCACACAAACACCATCACCAAGCATTGTAGAAAGAAGTAACACAGGATCATTAAAGAGTCCCATCACCATATTGCATTGTTCAGGGAGCCTTGGACTTAAGATTTAGCTGTAGCTGTTCTGCATATGACACTAAAGCCTTTGAATCTTGAATTGAATGTTGAATAGTGCAGTCATTAGTGTCCAGTGTTGGTGGTGATGCTTGGAGATGTTGTTGTGCTGACTCTCACAGCCTGTGGCGTGTTACTGAGGAAAGTTGTGCACCCAGTGGATCACAAGTACGGTGAAATTTAGGTTCTGGAATGATGCTGGATCAGGTTGCATGTGGAACTGAACCAGAACCAGGTTTTTCAGGAATTTCATGATTGTTGAGTTTAGTGCAACTGGCCGATAGTGATGGGGTTCTGTGTCCACCACTGCACAAAACCAATCTTTGTCTCTAAACCTCTGTTCTGCTCCAGTCCTCCTGTACTGTAGTACAGCACCAACAGAGGTTTGAAATGCCACCTCACTCCTTCATTGATCCAACACTGGCCTCTCCAGATCAATGGGAATTAAAGTATTCCTGAGGCTAAAAGAGAATCCAGGGGTCAAGACCTTCTAGACTCACACTGATTTGATGATTTGTCCGCCGTTCATTCACGCCATGATCCTGCCAGGAAGACATGAAGGTTGCTATAGATACTGCACACACACACACACACACACACACACACACACACACACACACACAC
>CALSBV010012200.1:448609-465340 GCA_943590825.1 Bovichtus diacanthus | reverse complement strand
TGTGTGTGTGTGTGTGTGTGTGTGTGTGTGTGTGTGTGTGTGTGTGTACTCTTGTACATTTGTCTTTTTGAGGACTAGTCCTTATGAGTGTAACTGATGTTTTGAGCATGGTAGAGGTGAATGAGGCTTCTCTCACTCAATATAAAAGCTGCTCACTCACAAGTTTGGCAATGAGCTCAAACCCTAACTGAGAGCGGAGCGTAATCACCTCTATTTGACATGGAAGGAATGCCTCATCCTGTTAGATTCCCTTGTCTCCCCTCAAAAGTAAAATCCGATCGATTTAAAAAATGTTACTGTCGTTTTTAGGGGTCCTTCCCTGATTTTCAGTATTTAGTACAATTTCAAAGCCTGGTGATTTGCTTAAACCTTCAGTGGTTTAACTTTTTACCTTGCTTTAGTTATGTTCAGGTGTTCTCCAGGACCCTCTGACATTACTGTGGGTGTGGTTACAGCTGCAAGTATGATGGCCTATTAGCCTGCTCTTAAGTTGAACAAGCATGCACAATTCAAGCATAGCATTAGTTCAGACAAAGCACCAAAGTCACACATGTATTCGCTGATTGGCAGCCACTATTCATTCATGCCTTACAATCACTGGCTCCCTTACAGCTGTATGCCTGAAGGTGACCAGTACATCCCAACAATATCCATACAGGTGTACAGTTGAAATTATCAAAGAAAATGGAAATGCAATACAACTCAGTTGTTTATCAGAACTCTTTGCATTACACCTACACTCACAGTTTTATTTCACAAGTCACACTGCACATTCATAAGGAACACATACTGATATTAATATACAATATTTCTACACAGTGCTTAGCTAAGAAACCCACCTTGTTATGTCTCTGATGAACTTGCAAACTCAAAATATACATGGAAGTCGGAATTTATAGTTATGTATTGATGGATTCATGGATAAATGTGGTTATGGCAAGTGGAATCACATACTACACAAACTCTGTTGCATTCAGTAGATGCGCACATGTGTATGTAATTAAATAATATTGTCTAAAAAAAGGTGGCAGACAAAGATGGTCATAATGGTCATACAGAATTGGGGTGGCTGTGGCTCAGGAGGTGGAGGTGGAGTGGTCGTCCACCAGTCAGAATGTCAGTGGTTCTATCCATGTCACCATGCCAATCATTCAGTTTCCGTGACGATGGTTACAGCAACTTCCATAAAGGTAGCCTACACTAGGTGGGCCGGCCCGTCTGACATTTGGCAGGATTGCCAGATTGCCAGTCCAAGCCTGTCTGAAGCCTTACCGCTAAAGAAAACCAAGACACGTCACATTGGAGAACAGCTGGATGAGGCAGTTGACAGAGTGGGAAAGCCAAAAGATATTATCACAGACCAAGGCACCAACTTCACCTCAAGCCTGTAGAGAGAGGTGCACAGCATGCAGGGGAATGAATCAAGGAGTGAAGAGCTGTCTGTACCGTCCACAAACTGATGGCCACATTGACCATTACAACAAGATCCTCAAGTCCATGCTGAGGATCTGTGTGAACTGTGTGAACGTCCAGCTCCTCAGCCGACACCAAGCAAGTTCCTGCGTCGGGGGTTCCAGCTGACGCAGAGACAGAGACAGGGACAGGGACACGCTTGGCGTGTCCTGTCGGCTCATCAGACTTCAACTGTCTGCCTTGCCCCCAGGCCGTTACCTTGGGTTTCTTGCTCTTCCCCTGTCCAGCCCCCTAGTCTTCAGTGCCCTGGCTACTTGTCCCTCAATCCATTCTAATCCAATCCATGAATCCATTAGGGTTGGCTCAGCTCATGCGCAGCTCAGAAATAAACAACCTGTGGCCTGAGCGAGATGCTAACATTGGTCCTCTCTCTATCAATCCACAGGTACATGAATCAGGATGTAGCTCAGGATTGTTCCGGTGAGCGTAGTAGTAGTTTTGTAGGTGTAAGAAACTGACATCAAAACTCTGTAGCATAAGCAAATGCATTGTAAATATTGTAAAGAGTATAATCCAGCCAGCAGTGAGTGATGAGGAAAATACCATATTCAAACTAGTTTCACACTTTTGATCACTCAGTAACATGGTGTGGTCGCGCCATATTATTAAGCGCTGTTGAATCCCCAGAGAGTTTCACACTATCAAGCATGGTCTCATCCGCTGCCATAGGCTAATTTCTAATCTCTCTGTCCTCGCAAAAATCTTGGAACTTGGTCTCATGCAATATTTTAAATGACTTGCAAAACGGTTTCCGTTAAAGGCATAGCACTGTGACCGCCACTTTGAATGAGTCAAAGTTATGTGACATTTTTTTCACAACATGAAACTTGACTAAGACAGGAGTGAAGAGCTGTCCTCTGAACGTCTGGTGATAAAATAAAATGACACAAATATGTTGCAAGGGTATTTAGGCTGGTTGCCACCCTCTATGTGTAAAACACCTTTCCACCTGAAAGGTATATGACCGCAAAGCCGTCATAGGAAAGCCACAAAGGAAAAAGCTGTATTTAGACATGTTTGTATGTGGACGTATCTGAGTATATGTTCACCTGTATATTCACATCTGTATATTCAGAACGGTATGACAAGTATTCAAGATTTCATCTATCCCCCCGCCCCTTATGTGTTGTATAAGGTTAAACATAAAGAAAATTAACTAAAATCATCAACAGATTGTGAAGAGGTTACAGTGGTGACGTTATGTCAAAAACGTGTATGTAACTATCTAACTGATGAGCCCCGGCCCGTCCAGTCTCAATACCACTTGTTTCTCTAGAGGTAGTAGTGAGTCACTGTAGCGCCAGTCTGACCTCTCTACAGAGTGAGAAGAAGTGGAGCTGCACCGAGTGGCTTGTCAATAATACATCCATGATCGCTGCAAGTTTGAACGTGAAAGAAACAAGAAAACAACTTGCACCCTTACTTTGTTCCTAGTTTAGTTAGTTCCTTGTTTGTTTGCCGGTAGTAGAGTGTGCCGCACTAGGGGAGACAAACAAAGATTCTGTTAACAGTTAACATTTAGCTCAGAGCTAGTGCTCAGAGCTATCCTAGCCTAGTGGCTCTGACCCTGGGGACTTTCTGTTGCTGATTGTACACAGGTTAGAGCAGGGGTGGGCAAACTTTGTGGCTCAGGGGCCACAATGAGTTTTTAAATTTGACCGATGGGCCGGGCCAGTAGCAGATGGATTGAGAGTGTTTATGTGAACTAATATAAATTACAACTAAAACCTTACAGTCAATTTCAGTGGGAACAGTGGTCACCCTTTTTGCCAGTGCATCAAAGTTTGTTGTCAGTTTGGTTGTGCCAATTCTCAGGATAGATCTGAGTTGTTCATCAGTTAACTGGGATCTGTGGCGTGATTTGTTGATGTTCATCACGCTGAAGGTCTGCTCACACACATAGGTAGAGCCAAATAACACCAGCATCCTCTGTGCCATCTTCCCAATGTTTGGAAACTTGAGTCCTCCTTTAAGACGTACATTGAAGATCAATCAGTTCCAATTGCAATTCCTGCGGCGCTGTTTCATCGTCTTGTGATAGGGGACATGACACAAGCTGAAGTGACTTGTATTTTTTTTTCAAAATCAGAGAACCGACGGCAGAATTCTCCGTGGAGGTTCTCCAGTGATTTGCTATATTTCTTCATATGTCGAAGGGCCTCTTTCAGCGTCGTTAGTGTGGGAAAATGAGCAAATGATTTGTTTGAAATTTGTCTTGAGAATAAAGTCAACTTGGCTTTGAAGGCTATCACATTTGTGTACATTTTGTGCACAAATGTATCTTTCCCTTGTAGCTTCATGTTCAGCTCATTTATGTGTGTGAAAATCGTTGGCTTTCCTGATTAACTACAAAAATGAGCTAATCTCCCCTTTAAGCTCCCACACTTGTTGACATCCTTTCCTCAAACTTAACCAACAGATACGAGAGTGCTAAAGCAAATCCTGGTGATCAGCATCAGTTTCCTCCAGGAACTTAATAAAGTCCCCTCGCTCGTATAAAGTTAACGAGTTTTACGGCTGGCTTCACTACATGATCAAGCTGCAATACAGATTTACACAGGGCTTCCTGATGGATTATGCCTGGCCGTTCTTGCATTAACTGTTTGATAGCGTAGTTAGCATGCTTGGTCGAAAAGTGGCGGCTAATATTGTATTCTTTGAAAACCGCAATGGTTTCTTGCCAAATCAGACATACAGCCTTTGATCGGACTTCAGTGAAAACAAATTTAGCTGTCCACTCCTCTTTAAACACTCGCCACTCACTGTCAACTTTTCTTTTCATTGGCCCACTCATTGTTACCGAAGGGCTCAATGTAGTTGACCTTGGACAGCAGCTGAATTATTGTGATGTCATGAGATCACGCTATAGTTAAAGAGGATAGACCAGACTCCAGCAAAGGTCAATTGTGTTTGAAGTGCGCCATCTAGTGGGACCAACTGAAATGCCGGGTATTGCAGGAAAAAGTCTAAATATATGCGGTCTTTACTATCATTTGGACAATTTTGAACCAATATTCAACGAGCCGGATTAAAAAGCCCTATATAAGACATATATGGCCCGTGGGCCGTAGTTTGCCCATGCCTGGGTTAGACCCAGCGCTCAACCAGCCTGCTTTGATTCCTCAGTTGCTGGGTTTTTCTGACGGCCAAATTTGAGCATCCACAGGCGCTAACTAAAGCGGCTTCTCCCGGTGCAAAGAGGATAAAACAAAAACACCAGTCGTTCCCTCGTCTCTTCCACCCCGGACCCAAGCCAATAAACAACACAACCTCGGAAAGGGCTCTCCCATCCAAGACCTTACCATCAACATCGCCACCTCGGTTGTTTCCCCGACTCGGACTGCAAGGAATCTGGATGTAACACTGTCAATACCAGCATTGATGCAGCAGCCCACTCCTGCAGATACACTCTTTACAACATCAGGAGGATTCGTCCCCTTCTGACCCAGAAGGCAACACAGGTTCTGGTCCAGGCTCTTGTTATCTCAGGTCTTGACTACTGCAACTCCCTCTTGGCTGGACTTCCTACACGGGCCATCAAACCTCTACAGTTCATCCAAAATGCAGCAGTCTGACTGATCTTTAATCTCCCCCAGTTATCCCACACTGTACCTCTCCTCCGCTCCCTTCACTGGTTACAAGTAGCTGCCCGAATCAGCCTCAAGACTCCAGTACTGGCCTACTGTGCTGTGAATAGATTCCTTCCTACATCCAGGCCCTGGTCAAACCATACACCCCAGCTCGCTCACTTCGCTCTGCAAGTGCTAATCTGCTCGCTATTCTCTCACTGCGAGTGGGACCCAGATACCCCTCAAATAAAACCTACGTTTGCTATCCTGGCTCCAAAATGATGGAACAAGCTCCCCATTGATGTCAGGTGAGCAGAAAAGTCTTCACACCTACCATCGCAGACTGAAAACCCACCTATTTTGACTGCACTTTGGGCAAAAAAAAAAAATAAAAAATCGTATTTCTGTATGTAGCACTTGGTTGTCTAATTTGAAACTAAGTTTTTTGTTTTTATTCTATCGTTTCTGTAAATTGCACTTGCATTGGTTTGGCTTATTTGAAGCTATTGTACTGCACTGTTCTTGCTTGTTCGGAGTTGTATCCTTATGATTGTTTGGACTTATTGTAAGTTAATTTGGATATAAGCGCCAGCTAAATGTAAACAAACTGTCACAACAGCATCCTGTGCCACATTACACACACAGATGGCTAACTTAGACTACAGGCCGACGCCACAAGTGAAGATTATAAAATAGCACTGTTATTTTGACTAGTTCAGTTAGTTCATTTTTTTTAGCCCCTGCCAAAACAGCATCAGCACTCGCACAGATGTAATTTTAGTTATTCATTTTTCATTCATCTATTTCTTTAAATTCGATTATTGTACATTTTAGGGATTACACACTTCTTTGACTTCACAGTGCAAAGAGCATAACTGATGTCCAGTTAGAATTAAAGATGATGACCAATCAGAGATACACTCCCTGATTCTGTTATACGGCCCCCAAATTTGAACTCCTGTGAGCTCTATGTTGAATGCTGACATGCTGAGTTGTAAGAAAGACATGGATAAATATAATGCCATCTCGTAAACACATACATGCTGCTTTCTCCCATGCTCCTTTTCCATGTCTGCCTAGCTTCCTGTGTACAGTCTTATAGATCCACCGATAAAGGAGCTCCTATGTAACTATAGTTTATGATTTAAGAGTCAGGCAGCAGAGCTCAGTGGCCAATAGTAATCTGACACCCACAGACTGTGGGAGGCCTGTCCAAAGCCCCCCGGGAACAATGCTGGGCTTTAAAGCCAATTTGACATAGTGGCCAAACCGTTGAATTGCAACTTTTAGCCTAATAGCCAAATCCAGAGGTATAAATCAACTTTCCACTACGAACACTAAAAAAGCCCTTATTTAAATCATACAGGTCCGAAAAGTTCAGAGTTATTTTCCATCCTCCAATCATGTGAATGAGACCGATACTGGCTGTGACGGAGTGGCTGGGAGGCGGGGTTACAGGAAACACTAGTGTGCTTGCTCTATGGGCTCCAAGGTACGGAAGATCGGCAGACAATCTGATTATACTGATTTATACTCGGAAGTCCAACCTTTGCGCCACTGAGCAACTTTTATAGGAATGAACAGTTCCCGCCTTCAACGCTGTATCCAGTTCTCTTGTGTGTGAGTGTGTGTGTGTTCTAGATGAGCTGGATAAATGAGTGCCAGATAAAGTTTTAAACTTTTTTTAAATGTAAGAAACCTTGATCTAATATCATGGATTTTCCAACTTTACTTCAACATGTCCTGTACTGAAAAGAGCATGTGAAGTTACAAAACATGTCAACTAATTTTTAAGAGTATTGCACAGATATAGCATTGCACTCGTATAACATTGTCTGACTTACGGTGGACTGTTAAAAGAAGAAAAAGGAAAATTGATGCAGCAGAACCAGAGATAGTCTTTTTCATATGTGACGGTCCCCTGACTTGTTTGAATATTATTGTTGTTTATGCTTTGTTTCTCATGGTGTCTACATTTGGTCCAAGATTTGGGTGTGTAATACTAATTGTGGCTCTCCCAGGATGAACAGGCAGTCAATAGATTGTGTGTACAAAATAAACAACATAATAAAATTACAACATAGACAATCCATAGGACAAAAATGATAACGTGAATATGGAAAAAATGTATCCAGCAGGATGTCAAAAAGCGTCCAGGTGCTGGCAACAATAATGACGTAGGCATCAAGCAGGACAACGGCAATATGCTCAGTAACGATTCATGATCCAGACGTAAACATTAAACGTGGCAACCTGCCAGAAAAAAACTCTGGAGATGATGGCTCATATCCTGAGTTATCTAGTTGCAGTTATGGGACATGAGTTCATACAAATAGAGAGGGAAAGGAGGAGAGAGGAGCTCTCTGTGAGTCCCCCCCGCAGTCTACACATACGACACCCTCTGTCCTTAGACCCTTGCACCGCAAAAGGAAAAACTCCATTAAAGAAACTCCACAATCAAAGGGGGAAAATGGAAGAAACCTCAGGGAGAGACTGAGGAGGATCCCTCTCCCAGGACGGACAGACGGGCACTAGAAGTCGTTGTGAGCCCCACCCGCTCACCCAGGGAAAATGAAAATAGATTTAAGGGAAAACAAAACTGTTTATTAAAGCAGTGGCGGTCTTTTCAGACCCACAGCACACTACTTCTGGAGAGCCTTCTGCGGTGCAGCGGCCCATTCCTCCGCTCTCTCGCTCTCGCTGTCTCTGTCTTGCTGTCTCCGTCTCTGGCTCTGTCCAGCACCACGTCTCCGGAGTCCCAGTCTCTCCCTGGACCCAGCCTACTGCAAGACCAGAACCAGGTCATCACCATGCTTTTATTGTGTGACTGATTACCTGATTCCGTCCAGCTGTCTGATCTCCAGGTGAACCACTCCCATCTCATCCCCAGCAGCCAACACCGTCACCACACCCCACTGTCACAGTCGTGTACATAGAGAATACACAACAAAGTTAAATTACAACATGATGTGATCAAATATGAAAAAGATAGGTCCATGAGGATGTCAAAAAAGCTTCCCGGTACCTCCAAAAAAAAAAAGAATATTAACATGGGCGTCAGGCAGGACCCAGGCAACAAGGAGGAAAGTCATTAGCCTGCTCTTAAATGTGGAGCAGTGTTACATAGCTCAGAAGACAGTCCTTGAAGTTGGTTTATTGTGGGAGTTGAAGGACATATCCTGATCAAAGATAATGCCGAGATTCCTTACAGTGGTGCTGGAGGCCAGGATTATGCCATCCAAAGTAACTATATCTTTAGATAATGTGTTTTGGAGGTGTTGGGGCAAGTACAATAGTACAATAACTTCAGTTTTGTCTTCTTTTAACATAAAAAAGTTGCAGGTTATCCAAGTTTTTATGTCCTTTAAGGTAGCTGGAAGTTTAGCTAATTGATTGGTTTCATCTGGCTTGATTGATAGATATAATTTGGTATCATCCGCATAACAATGAAAGTTCATGGAGTTATTCCTTATAATATTGCCTAAAGGAAGCATATATAAAGTGAATAGTATAGGTCCAAGTACAGAACCTTGCGGGACTCCATGACTGACTTTGGCTTGCACGGAGGATTCATCGTTAACACGTACAAACTGAGATCGCTCAGATAAATAGGACTTAAACCAGTTCAGTGCGGTTCATTTTATGCCAATCAAATGTTCCAGTCTCTCTGTAGTAGAATGTCATGGTCAAAACCCTTTGAATTAAGACTGATAATAGAGACATGTTGATCATATTTTATAAAGAAGTATTAATTAAGGGTAAAACTTCTTAAAACAGCTTAGTTGGAATCGGGTCTAAGAGACAGGTTGATAGTTTAGAGGAAGACATCAAGAAAGAAATCAACTGGAACTAATGTTCATTTTTCAGCAATTAAAAAAAATTAATTAATATTAAACGGCAATATGCTCAGTAATATTAATATTAATATTAATAATGAAATTAATAACTAAACAAAATGACCATTTCAATAGCTAGTAAAGGTTAAAGCATTTCGGAATTCTTTGATAGTAGAGATTGGCAATACTACTCTTGTATAACAGGCCAGCCATTTGTTGCTTTGGCCTACTCCCTCAGTTTTGTTTTGTACCAGTGTGTTGTGTTCAGCTTTGTTTATTAAAGCTCACTTTTTGTTTGCAACCTGCCTGTTGTGTGTACTGCGCTTGGGTCTTCTTTTCAACCACACTGTGACAAAAAGAAGTAGGCTACATAACAAAAATATCTGCCACATATAACAAAAGTCTCTGAAGTGTGTATATAACCAAAATCTCTGACGTGTTAAACACAAATCTCTGAAGGACATAACAAAAGTCTCTGATGTATATAACACAGAACATGATGGACCAGCAAAGATTTCTTTATATTTGTATCATTTTTAAGACAATATAGAAAATGCAGACAATATCATGATGTGCACTCTATGAAATTGTATTAAAAAAAACCATAAAAATACTAAAATCTTTAATATAAAATATACTTTACGGGCATGGGAGGGTCATTGTGGTAGTAGAGAGAAATGGAAATTAAAAGATGCATTACAAAGTGAGTTACAGTAAGTGGAGCTCCCTGCTCAACACCACAACACAAGACGAAACCTTCTGTTTCCCACACACTCCTGTTTCTACACCATCAGCAAAGTCCAACCAGTACATGGGAGTCTCTGTAAGACTGACTTATAATTCTCTTTATCAATATCACCTCAGAATAAGTTTGCTTTGGTATGTTTTTCTTTTCACAAGCAATTGGGTGTTTCAAGAGTTGACATTTGCACTTAAACATGATCTGACACCTGGCCCGGTGTTAACCCTTTGTGCATACCATGCAGATACTTTCACGTTACAATAGCTACAGTGATCCGTGCCTGCAGCGAGCTCGAGCCGCTGCCGGCAGGGAAAGTTTATCCCATCTTGTGTCTCTCGAACAGGTGCAGGATTTTGGCATTGATGGTTCAGCTTAGCGCTTAACTGCCGAGAGAGGTTTGGAAAATAAAAATGTTACTGCACACGCAAGGAAAAGCTCTGGGTTCTAAGAAAGTCAGTGTTTACTTGTAGGTGTCAGCTGTACAGTATTGTACAGGGTAAATTTATATAAGCTTAGGTTTACATGTATAAATAAAGATAAATGAATGAATGCTTTTTGAATGTTAATTATGTGTCATAATCACCTACTGTACTGTCAACTAGTCTATTTACCACTACACCTCTTTCATCATTTACGATGGAGCAACTGCTGTCATCAAGAACACAACATCATTACAGTCAATTAAATCCAAAAGTATTGACTCAAGCTTCTTCCGACACATAAGGATGCTTCTCTCCTTGCTCGTGTCACAAAGGCTCTAACTTAAAATGAGCCAACTGCTTTGTCAACGCATTAACCTCAGGCCATTTGGTTTGGGGAACATTTGTCTGGCCTCTTCGCGTCCAAACATATCTTTGCTCTGTCACTCCATTTTACGAGCTGGGATTAAAAGTTGTTGGCTGGAGATTCCACAGTGACCATTCCCCTGCGGCTTGGCCTCCCAACAGCAACATGGGAATGTGAGGAAACTGGGAGAAGGCCACACATAGAGGACACGGAAGTCTCACCGCCAAGACATGTAGTTCATAGTCAATCAGTAACCCACGAAGGGTGGGGACACTCTGGGATGAGTTAATAAATTGATATTAAGAAGGCCAAATGTGTCCGTTAATGCACAAATGGACTTTCAATGAATGGTCACTTGGAAGGATAGGAATCTGATGTTACAAGTCACCCAGCCAATTCACACCTGCACACACCCTCACACCTGCACACATTTAAACAGCTGTATTAACCCATCTACATTTGGCTTTGAAGCAGATAAAATATGGATCCAGGAACTGACCATACATTTAAACAGATGCAAGTAGTGACAACTTAACCTGGAATCTGAACCTTTGAGGGAGGCTTAGATGGGAATAGGGCACATACGGTAACAGAGCAGTGAAAAAATGTATATTGTGATTGTAATTCAATTTGAGGAACACATCATGAATCTAAAATACCAATGAATCTATAGTAATCTCATTTAACACAGTGACCATCTTAACAGACAAAACTATTGTGTAGTCTGAACCCGGCATTAGTTCATGTAGACCCTGGACAAGAATGTTAAATTCCTTTGTTTTGCAACATAAACGTATCTTACGTTGAGACCTTAATGTGACTTAGAAAACAATGACTTTATCCCAAGTGTGGTAAGAGCTCATTCCCCACTGTCTGTTCATTGGACCAGTGTGAAAAAAGGATCAGCTCTAAATTGTTGTATTTCATTAATCCCATGCAGGTGCCCAGGATTGTTAAATAAGCACGACCAATACACTAGAGTGCCAAATACACATCAGACCTAATTAATGGTGTGTGTGTTTGTGTCTATGTGTGTGTGTGTGTGTGTGTGTGTGTGTGTGTGTGTGTGTGTGTGCGTGTGTGTGTGTGTGTGTGCAACAACAAATCTACAACAAAACAAGTCAATTTAAACGGCTACTGAAATGCTGTTAATACATGTTCAGACTATATGCAGCCTATTTAAAAAAAAATCACTTTCAAATTAATACATTCTACAGCTGCACCGATATTATAGAAATGTTGCGATCACATCATGACTTGGTGCTGTGTAGTATTTGAATGTTGAAAGAAATGACTGACAGCACATAAAAGAGAGTCCAGACCAACAAACCAACCAGGATTTTGATTCTGACATACTGTAAACCTTTGTTTGGGACTGAATGAAGAAGGAAAAGCAACGGCGTTCTGGCTCTGTAAGAGGGAGGAGACAGAGAGAAAGTTTGTTGAATAAAAGCTGCCCATGAGCAGGTTAGGTTCACTAAGACAGTTACCACGTTAACTAGTCACCACGATAACTGACCCAGAGTTTAAGTTACCTCTCTTTCTGGAACTGAAACCCCAGACTGTCCCTCATCTCAGGCTTAACAGGTCCAATGTGTAGTTAGGTTTAAGAAATAAAGTCACTTTGGTGAGGAAAAGATCATGGTTCGAGTTAAATAATAAATAATTATTATTGTTTTTGCTTCTTTACTGTGATGTTTGAGCTTCACTACAGAATGATGGTTGTATGGAGTCTGATTTCACCTTCATCTGGTGACAGGAGGAAGTTTGTAATGTGATGTGGGAACTTGAAGCCACCAGGTCTGAAACACTGAGAGTGGACTTTACTGTGAAGTAGGGGATAACTTATGTGCAGTTGTAACACTTTTGAAATAAACAATATTTACATATTTATATAAACTCTGAATTTCTCAATGAGGGAGAGGAAGTTAACCTGATGCTCCAGAGGGTTTGTTACACAGAAGCCGTCATTGAAAACTGTTCAACCATCGTTGCTTTGACCCAACAGTTCTGAGTCGTCCCACACACACCTAAACCGCGTCCGTAACTGGTAGTAGCTCCTCACAGGTATGGAGGACACTGATTTGTCGGTGGCATTACTGAAAGCCTGAAGAGATGGAATTTCCTGTCATATGTGTTCCCAATATTGTTGCCTGATCTCATGAGAATCCAGCTGCTGTACAAGGGAATGAGGGAGATGTCATTTAAAAAATGTTTACAATTCAACTATTTGTGGAGCGCCTTATCAGACATATGTAGTTATTCACAGCACAGTATTTATGTCTTAAAACATGTGTAGAGAGGATCTTTAATAAAGGAAACACTGTGGCTTGTGCTTCAAGTCACTACAGACTTTCCCGCCTAACCTTAACCTTAAGTTCTATAAGTGTCTAAACAGAACAATTAAAAGTTTGATATTGTGGTGGTCACTAAAAGCAGATAGTATAGGAAAACAAATGAAATACATTGTCAGTGAACATTTTGCAACTTGGCAGATACATTTGTTAACGTTTCCCCATTATTATCAGGTGGTGTTATGTTTCTCTCAAAATGTATTTGCTTAGCCAGTTAGTAGTAGGTTTATCCAAACGTGATCTCCAGACACAAGGGTGCAGATTGATCAACACACCCCATAATTTCGTTAGGGCGACGACAGCACATGTAGATGCAGCAGAATGCAGTTTCGATTAATTGCAGCTGACCTTGACACGATCTCCGCACACGGCATCTTCGACCAACCAGCCATACCTCCCAGACCAAACACCACTGAGGGTGGCACCCCCAGGAAGAGAGGAGAGCCGAGAGGGGAGCTAAGCTAACCCAGGTAGGACCTAGAGTAAGGCTGTTCCACTACCCAGCATGCTCCTGGCGGATGTCCCGTTGAAGGTAAATAAGACTCAGACTAACCCAGCAACGTCAGACTGTTACTGTCTATACAGAGACCTGGCTCCATCGTGGCATCCCGGATCAAGCTACTGACCATGATGGGCGGGCCGCAGGACAGATTGAGGAGTCCGGGGAGACGAGAGGAGGCGGACTAGACAAAGTTGATGGACAATGTTGCTGCTGCTTACATTAATCCTGATACAAACAGGAATACACTTCTGTTTTTGAGTTGTCATCTTTTTCTTGTGTAACATTATGGATTAAGCTATAACTGCATTTCGTTGTGCAGCCCTGTGTTGCAGAAATTATCCTTGAATCTTTAATTTATTCACCTGTGCACTCGGTTTAGCGATCTGTGTGCTTGCGAGCATTGACTTCCACATGATTATTTTTCATTGCTCCCATATGAGGTGTGCTCTGTAGTTGCCTGTTTGAAAGATTAGCCAATAGTTGTTGCGTCAGTCTGCTCCCTTGATCCTGAATTTACTTGTCTCTTTCTTCCTCTGATTCTTTTTGCCTTCTGAAGCTATGACCAGACATCATTTACGAATGTCAAATGTTTATCAAATCAGGAATCACGGAAGCATGGAGCCATGGAGAGGATAACAGAGATACTGATTAGTCTATAAAGCCACTCTGTCTGCTGGACAAACTGAATACTTCTAAAGAGGTCATCAGTAACATGTTGAAAGTAAGCCCACAGACTAACTCAGCAGTCAGGTCTTTTATGGATACAGGCTGGCACTGATGCCGCAGCAGGCCCAGAGGACTAGAACCATGTTCAGCATGTACTCATGACTCTCTACAAGGCTTTAGATGAAAGTGCCTACTGAGGGTATCTGATATCAGCCCATGTATGGATTATAAAGGGATTGAGCATTAATTCTCTCACCAGTCCAAACGTTCAGCCTTAAATCATGAGCTGAGCTCCACAGGTGACATTTAGCTTTTTCCACTCAGCACTGTTTACTGGAAATACTCTGAAACTAAACCACACAAACATGTTTGTTTCTTTTATGAGAATGGGAATCAATCTCTGTCCCTCATCATATGCTAAATCCAGTGTGAGTGAGTGAGTGAATGATGACAGGTGGATATCAAAAGTATCAGCACTACAAGTCTTGTTTGGAGTATCAAAACCAGGAAGAAAACATATCAGCATTCACCCATTCAGAGGCTACTGTACAAGGTGCCATATGCTCATCAGTGATAACCATCCACACACACACTCACACACTGTTGGCCATCTGGAGCAATTTGGGGTTCAGTATCTTGCCCAAGGACACTTCAACATGCTGACTGCAGAACCTCCGACCCTCTGACTGGTGGATGACCACTCCACCTCCTGAGTCACAGCTGCCCTTAAAAAAAACAGCCTGTTAACAATGCATTCCCCTCATAAAGCATGACACGCTGCATAGTTATGTTTCAGATTTACATTACATAGGTTTCCCTTCAGACAACTATTTGTGTTATTGCTGTACACCATGACAATTAACTTGTAGGTTATGATGTTGTGGTGATGAACATAATCACTACCTGGAATATGTTCACAGGAAGGGATTATGTTTATGTTTTCTTTTTTTAAGTGAATTAAGCACTACATTTATCTATTTTGCTGCAGTTGCAGGGAGGTGCATGACAGGGTTGGATACATCCACCACAGTGAACACATTTTTTTTTCTAAAAATAATTTTACCTTGGTGTGGTAATTTACGGTGGGTATGGTTTGTTCAAGTGATAAGGTGTGTCAGAGATGAGAGAACAAGAGCTGGCTTGTGAGATGAAGAAGAGAGGGAACCAAAATGGAGACACAAAAGGTTAATAATTCTGATGAGGAGGAATTGGCAGGCAGGCTATTATAAACAAAAGAGCAGGAGGGTGAAGCCTGCGGGTAGAGCTGTGCTGTGTGCAGGGCTGACAGCCTTAAATGGAAAGGCCTGACTTTACTGTACTACACCACAAGTGTCATCGACTGCACTGCATGATGCATGTCTAGTTGCAGGGAAAACAATCACAGTACTCAGTCAAGCCATTAATAACAGTTTGTGATTCATAACGTGTGTGTGTGTGTGTGCATCACATGTGGTCATTTGTTAGAGTGTGTGTGTGCTCCAGGGTGTTAATTTCGAGCGATGGGATGAGTCCTTGGCATCCCAGCGTGATTCATATTAAAAGTCAATTGGCCTTAAAATTTGGCCAGACCCCCAAAGTCTGCACTAGCGACATATAGCTGTCAACTAATGGCAGAATAGTCCGCAGTCATACGAGCTGAAATTGAATCTGACCACAGAAGCCAATGGGCCAGAGACAGAGTGTCACAACGACACTGACCATTACACTGATCACATCCTCTCTGCTAGCTGGCCCACACTGCCACTACACTTCTCTACACTTATGTACACGCTCAAACTGGGGGCTGAAACTGGTGACCAGTTGGTCATTTTTGTCTACATGCTTTCATGTGTGACACATTGAGATTTATGAAGAACAACGCTCCCAAAAGAGCTCTTAAATCTATATACTGCATTGTTGCAAGAATATACTAGTACTAGTAGTATGTGCGAAGGGAATGTGTGTGTGTGTCCATAACCTCTTGGCTTGTAACATTAGCGAGAGCTATCAGCGTCTCCCTGCTCTTAATTTCTCGCCTGTGTGCTTGTGTGGTGAGGTATGTCAGCACTGGCTGGGAAATAGAAAGAGATGAAGGTAGAGAGGCTATCACCCTCCTGCTGCTCCTGTTATTTCACTAGAACCTCAACTATAATTAACGTGCATGCTATTTGCAGCAACACCAAACTTTACCACTTACAACTTACATCTGTTACCGACTTCAAAACTTATTCTAAACTCTTCCTTAGTCGTGACTTGCTTTTGCTTCATTTGTACAGCCATGGAAGATGAAATGTTTAACTCTTAATGTAATCAATGTTCATAATAATAATAATGCAATATGTTCTGTTAATCCATCCAAAGCCAACAGTCCCCTTCATCTCCTTCCGTGTAAAACCATGAATCCTCTCTCTCTGTTGTCACTGTTGGCATTCAACCTTCTCCTTGCTTTCACTGGATCCATCTTGGTGGCAGATGTACGAGGCCTGGGGCAGCTCCTTTCACGTGAGGAAGAGAGCCTTTGTTAACGTTTCATTCTTCTCTCCCTCCATGACAGCAATGCACTGGCAGTGAAACCCTCTGGACTGTGAAATTTAGCTTTGTCCCCATTTTTACCCTCCATTTTCTATATACACAGCAGCACAGCTTAAGGTAAAGCTCAAGGTTAAATGCTGCTTTACAGCTCTTATCATAGTGGGATTGATCCTTTTTGACCTTATGTCTAACAGGAATGAACAATTCCTATTTTTATATATATACATATATATATATATCTATACATATATATATATATACACATATACACATATATATATATATATATATA
>CALSBV010012200.1:428452-448599 GCA_943590825.1 Bovichtus diacanthus | reverse complement strand
ATATATATATACACATATACACATATATATATATATATATATATATACACATATATATATATATACACATATATATATATATATATATATATATGATCCACATTGGTAAAATAAAAAAGTGTCATCACTTTATGATGATCAACTTTTTTGCTAATGTCACCAACACAGCGCAGCCATCTGTCCATCGATCATTTTAGCAATGTTACATGCTAGCATGTGGCTAATGCCAACACCATCAATCACCCTGGCACTATGCTAGCACATGAGATTAATGATAAATACATTACCCATCAGTGCTGTTTTTCCACATCATTTCAAGGCTTCGCTATGATCCTTTGCACTAATTTGATGGTAATGAACCCATTGACGCGCAGTGCTTGATGAATACATTGATAAATCCCCTTCTGGATGATTTTGGACAAGCCTCATCTGATTTTGTTCGATGATCTCTAGCCCTCATTCTGTTGAATATGCGTCTAGAAGCTTTGGAGAAACTGGCTTATGATTTAGATGCAATGATAAAATAGTTATGAGTGCCATTTGCCAGCACTTATCGTGTCTTAAGCCATTTCAGTACATAAGTCTGCATTCAATACACCTTCTTTCGTATAAATACAGTTTCTTTTTTTTAATAATGGAAGTTTGGAAATAATCAATGTCAGGTGGGTGCAAAATAACAAAAAACATGGTCAACTATTAATAAAAAAGGTCTCTTCCATTAAAGTCAATGTAAACCATGTACCTATTGATTTTTTGCTGTAACCATGTTATGTTATTTTATTGTACTGCACTTTAGTCAACTCTGGTTGTTTTAAATGTGCTTAATAAATGAACTCGATTTGATAAAAAAATAAATATTGTTTGGCTCACTGCCTGGTGCTGCTCATCAGCAGTGAGTGACATGTTTAGTGGTTAATGTTTGTTCACAACCATCAAAGATAATTGGCAGTGTTTCACCTATATATTCCCCCTATTAATGATTGTGTGAAATTCTAGCAGCAGCGCTCATAATTCTGCAGCGGTGCAAACATGTTTTTAGCTGAGCTGATCAGTGATACTGTTTTGTACTAATTGTTCTCTGTTAAGTTTGCTGGAAGTGATGTAATGTAGCCCTGGTACATTTTAATTATGTCAAGTTTATTTTAATAGCACATCTAAAAACAAAGTGCTGAACAAATTAAAGTGAAAGATCATCAAGAAATGCAACAACAAATAGATTGCAAGGTAAAAAGCTTTGGGACAGTGGGAATTTCAGAAGATGATGGTGGGAAGATTTGTTGGTTCCTGCAGCTTTAACAGTTTGCTGATAATTTGCCAGAAAGCCTTTCAGTATCTCAAATGAAACCAGAAGCCATTTATGTTCTGCCTTTCGACGTAGTTGCCTAAGTGCACTGATCAGCCATGACTGAGTTTTGCCTCTATCAGAGGGGCGACAGAGTCCAAGATGTCTCCACAAATTGAACTAAACTGAGTTGGTCTGTTTTCAACTGAAGGGGTTGGGACTTAATACAGCTGAATAGAGAGGAAGTTCTGTATGCATCTGAGAAATTATTCAATTTTTGTTGAAATTGAAAACAACTGATGATTAAAACTAAGGAATCTTCCCAACCAAATTCCGCATTCTGTTTAGGCGAGTGATAAACAGTTACACTAAACTTTATACCTCCCGTTTTAAACATAAAAACCTCAAAGCTGATGAAAGAATCAATACCAATGAGAGTGCATTTAAACATTTTGAAAACAAAATGACTGCGATACCTCCTCCACGACCACTAAGCCTAGGAGAGCAAAAAAAAAAGAGTCATGATTGGAGAGGGCATAATTCTAAGAGCTGGCTATATTCATGAGGAACCGGACGTCTAGGAGGGTTGAGGAGTTTAACTTATTGAGAATAAAAGTCTTATTAGAAAGAGACCAGTTTACACATACAGTAGTAGCTGGTGATGTGGTGCATTTCATCGAACAAATATTATTTTGGTTACCCCGTTTAAAAGTGCAATGTGGATAGACTGACTGTGACAACATTCTGAATAGGGAGATGAACCATTGAAGGAGTTAGGAGCTGTACACATGCAGCGTATTTTACCGCCTAGGGTGCTGGTGCCAACTTTGAAGGGCACTGAGGCAGATTGATCCTGACGTTGCTAAGCCACCAGCCAGCTAACCGTACTATCAACTGTACACCAAGTGTGTAACGAAATATTGTCCGTGGGACAGCAGTGTTTTCCCCAGAAAATAATGTTTCTGTCTCTGCTTCGCTATGCTTTGTGTGTATATGTGTGTGTGCCGGACACCGGCACTAGAAACCTATGCTTGAAACAGAGGATACTGATGATCGTGTGACATTTTAGCAGCAATGCTCATAAAATGTATATAGTGGAAGCACTGGACAGATCTTAAGCCAGCCAGCTTAAGCCGGATAGAAATACTACGTGGCTGTGTAGTAATATGGCAGCACTTTCTGGAATATAGACTTTCAGGAACTACAAGTTGCTGTGTGTGTGACAGCGTCACAGTGGACGCCCAATAAGTTACTTTCTACTACTGTTGGGGTTCTGGTTTGAACAAATATGAATGATAATTCATTCATAAAAATATTAATATTCATAAAATCATAAATATGGGTTGATAATGACTAACACTACAATGAAGTAGGTGCTTTAGCTCATATAGGCATTCATATCGCAATCAGAAGGAATTAATAATATTTAAAATAATGATTATATTTTAAATAATTATTAATGATTATATTTAATATAATTATTAATTTATATTAATAAGTGAGTTAATTTACATCAAAGAAGCACCACCTTTTATAAAAACGAAAATGATAGCCAGTTAATGTAGTCTTGTAAAATAGTCTTATAAAATATACTAGACTATGAATTAGTACATTTCAATATTATTTAAATCAATTACTATAAACAAAATGACCTTATCAATAGCTAGTAAAGGTTTTCAGAATTCTTGTATGAAAGAAGTTTGCAGAAATCACTCTTGTACAACGTTAAACAAACAAGCAGATATATACATATATATAGATATCTATATCTCTATATCTCTATATATATCTATAGATATCTATAACTATAGACATAGATATACATTGCATTCCTCACTAGGAAGGGCAAGGGCAGCGTTGTTGCATCTGGTGCTAAACACCGCCCAAGATGATTGTGATTGGTTTCAGGAAATACAAACAAGGCAGAGGAGTTTCTCCCCTAAAGCAGAACGATAGCATGTGCAGCCAGATCTTTCTCCAGCACTGACAAAGCGCTGTAGAGATAGTAAGCAACCAAGCTTTATTATTATTATTATTATAATACTAGTAATCTCATCAGTTTTATTTGTCCATGAAACCGAAATTTAAAAACAACAATTAGTTTTTTTCAGGGGCAGTTTTATGCTCTATTTTAGTGAAAAGTTATTATTGTCAATAGGAACAGTGGAAAAATATAAATCCTGAATATTTTCACAGCTTCTCCAAGTATGCATCTACAAGAAACAACGTCCATGAATTGTAAAATATAAGCTAAATTATGTTAAACTCATTCACATTCTATAACTTTCACATATTTATTGAGTTATTTGACACGTTTTATAAAAAGTACACCACATTCTGTGTGTGTTTGTGCGTGTGTAAGTGTGTGTGCACCAGGGGATAGAATCATTGTCCACAGCCGTCCTCTGTAATGAGCGTGTGATGCTTTTGTATGCACCAACTTGGACTGGTCACTGCTTGACAGCTTCAGTGTGTGTTTGTGCAGACTTTATTATTAATGGTGGGAGGACCCAGCAGTTGGCCAGCACGTCACTGATGAGCAGCTGAGTCTGCCCTGACTGTTTTCATATGATTTGACTGAATGGAGTGTCAACTAACAATGTCAAGAATCTAAATAAAATTATAATAAAAATACAATTTATTTCCTAAACATTAGAATTGTGTTTTTTTTGTTATGCAAATAAGTACTATAGATGACAAAAACAAAGTAAAAGGATAACATTTAGAATTAGGACAGTTTGCACTGATTTTGGGATGATTGAAATTATTTTCCTGGAAAAAAGTTAGTCCGGAGCTGTGCCTGTATGTTCTCTTTTTTAACCAAACAATTTATGAGGAATCAATAAGGAATCAGATAGATAAAAAGAATCAGCAATGGAATCAGTATCGATAAAATCTTTATCAATTTCTATCCTGACTGTGAGAATCTGCTTTTGTCCACTGCTGAGTGCTCATGAGAAGAGATGGCATTAGAGGGAAAATGTGTCATTGATGGAACTGATTATAATTCATAGACATCTGAAAGGTGCCCCAAGTACACACTGCTTTTTTGAAAAAGGTCACAAGCCAAAAAGGTTGAAAACCCCTGGTTTGAAAAACGTATCATATTTTTTTCGTCACTATAGTTGTCAAATACATGTAATGGAGTGAAAAGTTAAATATATTCCCCTCTGAACGAGTATAAAGAAGCATAAACTGGATATTCTCAAAAAAATACGATACTATTTCTTACCAGTACTACTATTACTACTACTACTACAACAACAACTACTACTACTACTATTACTACTAGTAGTAGTATTACTTACTACTACTGTAGTACTTACTAGTACTACTACTATTACTACTAGTAGTAGTATTACTTACTACTACTGTAGTACTTACTAGTACTACTACGACTACAACTACTATTACTACTACTATTAGTAGTAGTGATAGTAATAGTAGTCGTACTAGTAAGTACTACTACTACCACTACTACTACTTGTATAAGTAATGGTACTATTTCCTCTTGTTTAGTCTTTTTCAGCAGCGGAATGGACAGCCCCATGCCTCTCTGTCGCACAGGTCAATACCATGTCCACCAGGGGGCCTCCATGATTCAACCTCAGCGCACTTACTTATTGTGTATGTGTGTGTGTGTGTGTGTGTGTGTGGAGATTAGAACAAGGTTAAGGGAAAGGAAAGAACTAATGATGAATGAAGAACTGAATGACTGAATGTCTGGTATCTATATCAAAACCATTGAAATACTAAAGATAGGAAAGACACAGAAAAAAGCCAAAATCCGGACAGATTTGGAGTTACATGAGGGACGTCTGTGATCTAGGATGAGGAGAGAATGAACTAAAGCAGACTGGATTTGACTTGATTTGAATTTTGACCTTTTTTTTCGGTGTCTCACCGGACTTTGAAAGTGCTCTGGGAACATGGAGAAATCCACTGGGGCTGTAAACTGACAGCATGGCCGATATTTACTGAGGAGCCAGACCAGCAAGTGCTTTATGAAACAAAAGGAGGATTTTGAATAGCATTCTGAAAGCAACAGGTAACCATTGAAGATTTGGGAGGAGTTATAGTCTGATCTTTTTGTTTTGGTTAGAACGTGTGCAGCTGACGGTAGATACATTGTAATCTATGGATTGTTTAGTTTGGAAGACCCCTGAACAGAGAATTGCAATAATCTAGCCTGCTCATAACAAATGCATGAGAATCTCTGAGTCAGTTTGGGACAGTATATATTGTATGTCACAGTCTGCTCCGTTACTTCTCGCCTCATCCCGGTACTTTTCCACACCCCACCTCACCTCACCAGCCAGCCACTGCCACCTCATCACCTCACCTTGGGCTCAGGCTGCAGCCAATTTGTAATCAAGCCCTTATTTAAGCCTCTCCCAGTCACTCACTCAGTGCCAGATTGTTCTCTGTAATGCCAGACTCGCCAGCTATTACCCCCGGACCAATTTCCTGCTACCTACCTGCCTCGTCGAGTCCACGGACTACTCACCAGCCTTCTGTCCCCGACCTCGAGCTTGGCTTCCGCGTCTCCGACTTCGGTTTACCTGTGTCTGAGTGAGTTCCCATTCCATTGGGATTCAGAGACTGTTATTGCTCTGTTGCAGTCATCTGTTTGGATTATATATCTGCCTGTTTCCTGTGATTTCCTCTACCTGCTGATTCTGGTGAATAAACCTCCGTGTTCACTATTCCTGTGTGCTGCATTTGGCTTCATACATCTCACTTGACAATGCATGTATTTATCTTACTATTTGCAACCCATTTGCCATATATTTTGACATTACCAAGGCAACCAAGACCTTGCATGATTGCACTGCATTAAGTAGCTTATACTTTGAGAGGCTTATAGCTGTATGAGGCTTATACTGTTCTGTAGTTTGAGGTGATTTATTGTGTTATATTACTATAACTTATGTTTTTGCATCTGTAACATCCCGTCATGTTTAATTTGTCAGGTTAAGTTGTGTATGGGGGTTATGTTTCATGTTTAGTTTAGAATTAGCTTAGTCATGTGTCATTGTTCACTCGAGTTAGTCACTCATGTCTAGTCTTGTCATGCACTGTTTTGTCATTGCACTTCCTGTTTATTACCTTTCCCTCATTTCAGACCACTTCCTGCCCTTGTGTGTTTCCCGCCTGTGAGATTGTCAGCACCTGTGTCCTTTACCTCTGGTATATGTAGTGCTTGTCTCCCTTTGTCCTGTGCCAGTTGTCTTATCTTATGTTTCCAAGAGAGCCAACATTGTTCCCCAGTCAAGTTTAGGTTATGTTTGCTTTGAGTGAAACATGAGTAGGTGCACTTCTTGCTCCTAATATGCATAAATGCAGTACAATGCTGTGTATTACGCTCAGATAAAAAAGTTTGCATCCCAGAAACAATTCTGGTATCTTTGGACCTGGTGTACATCTCATAAATGTGGCCATTGTGACTCTAGGGGCCAAGTTAACTTTGCACTAAACATGATTGTTAGTCTGAGAAAAAAATGTTTTACTTTCAAAGACAGTTACCACCCGCTGTGGGACGAATAAAGGTTTTCTGAAAAGGACATTTTATGTAACTCCTGTCTTTTGATCCTAATGTCATCTTTCCCAGAACTTTACATGTATTCAGCTTCAACTGATAAAGAACAAGTTGTACTTAATGAAAGTTGTTATGCTTGCGTACAGTTAGCTACATGAGCCACACTTTCAATTCAGTCTGCCTACTAATGATTAACCTGACGCAAACTCGTGGGAAGTTAAGTATGTGGACTAAAGGACAAGTAAGGTACACACACGAGCGGGTAGCCTGGAAGTGATATCGGCTATTACTTGAGATGCTTTTGCACTCTGACAATAAAACACTGTCAGATTGTAGAGTGACATTTTATCAGTGTAGAAAACACTGTCTATGGATGGATAGTTTTTCATGAAAGCTACAAGGACCTTTCCTGTAGTGCCATGCCTGCCAATTTTGCACACAAACCCATTTTTGTAACTGTACCTAAGTCAATGCGTTGTCGACCAGAAAATGTCAAGCCTTCAGAGACACTAGTTTGTTTGACTCCTGAGAATTTCAGCGGTGGTCGTACGGTAAGGGCGTCATTTCTGGTTAATCCTTCGTGTCTGTGTTTGTGGTGTACTTGAGTTGCTCTTGCTTAACTCAGGTAGTTAGCCGCTGTGATCAAGAACAGTAACTGTCGTATATCTTAACCCTACACTAGTGCTTCTTTAGCACTTACAAATCTCTCCTTCAATTTCTTTTCTTAGACTCTTTCAGCAAATCCAGTTTTACACTTCTTCCGGCTCTGCTAACGTTAGCTTGGCAGCTAGCGATGCCGTCTCTCTCCCTTTTCTCGTCTTTCCTGCTCTGCGTTTCATGTTTAGCTATTCCTCTGCCTCCTTTAGAGCTAATGGTACATGTATTAAATGTAGTTTATATTCAGGGTTGGAGGAGAGTTTTAGAGGGCTAGAAGCACCATGGAAAGTCAATTGGCTACTGTCGCTGTAAGCAAGCCCCCTGTAGCCGGTGCGGGCCAACCAGAGCTAGCTCCTGTTAGCTGTCCCGAGCAGCCGGGAGACTGGGTGACTGTCCGTGGGAAGTGTAAGCGGAAGCCCACGGTTCACCACCTACCGCTTGCTGTTTCTAACAGGTTCTCCCCACTCAGCGACACACCCGCTGAGAAGCCAATTCTGGTTATTGGTAGCTCAATTATGAGGTACTTGAGGTTTGAGAGACCAGCGACAATAGTCACGTGCATCCCGGGGCCAGAGCAGGAGACACAGAAGCACATTTAAAACTGCTGAACGTAAATACAGTAAGATTGTTATCCACGTCAGCGGTAATGACAACTGATTGCGTCAGTCGGAGTGCACTAAAATTAACGTGGAGTCGGTGTGTAGATTTGCACAATGTTGGACTCCGTAGTTTTCTTTGGTCCCCTGCCAAATCTAACGAGTGACGACATGTTTAGCCGCATGTCATCATTCCGTCGCTGGCTGTCACGGTGGTGTCACGATAATGATGGGCTTCGTAGATAATTGGCGGACTTTCTGGGGAACACCAAGTCTGATTAGGAGTGACGGCATTCATCCTACTTTGAAGGACTAGTAATATTAGTAAGTTTATTAGTGGATCCAATCCATGACAACCTGGAGTTGAGACCAGGAGTCAGAGTTGCAGTCTTGCACTCTTCTCTGTGCTTCCATCTGGGCAGTCACCCCTCAAATCCCCACAGTGACTGTCTGCCCCATGACCACTAAAATCAATAGCAAACAGAAGAGGAATTATACATAAGAACCTAATAAATGAATACCACCACTGCAGAAGTGCAACTGAATAGAAAAATTGAATGTGGAATCTTAAACATCAGGTCTTTGTCATCTAAAGCTGGATGAGTAAATGATTTAATATCAGATAATCAGATTGATTTATTTTTATCTCACAAACCTGGCTGAGACATGAAGATGTTAGTCTAAATGAATCCACTCCGCCTTGTCATATTAATACTCGCATTCCTCGATGTGGTGGCGCTGCAGCCATATTCGACTCGAGCCTATTAATTAATCCTAAACTAACTCTTTTGAAAGCCTTGTTCTTACGCTTTCAAACAAACATGGAAAACCAAGCCAATCTTATGTTGTAGTGTACTGCCCTCCTGGTCGCATTCTGAATTTCTATCAATTTTTATGGAGTTTGGTCCTTAAAACAAAGTAATTGTAGGTGACTATTCATGTGGACGTCGATAATAACAGCCTTAATATTGCGTTTATCTCATTATTAGATTCCATTGGGTTCAGTCAGAATGTACATGAACTAACTCGCTGTTTAAACCCTGTACCTTGTTCTGGCATATGGTATTTAAATTGAACATTTATTAGTCTGTCCACAAAATCCTCTTCAGACTAAAACTCTTGAAGTCCTGTTACTGGACTACAAGCCATTAAGAAAAAATATTATACACTCGATGTCCATCTGATAGTGCTGGAGCAAAATTTTAAGGAAGTGATTCCATCACCATCAGGCACTTGGTTCATCACCATGTCTCAATATCAATATGACGGAGGACTCCTATGATAACTTTAGTCCCAAATGAATTGTCTATCTATCTAAGCTCCGTGGCTTAACCTGCAAACTAAAATCGAGAACTTGACAGGAAATGGCTTTGCACCAAACTGGAAGAATCTCGTTTAGTCTGGCTAGATAATCTTAAAACATACAAGTAGGCTCTCCGTAAGGCCAGAGCAGCTTATTACTCTTCATTAATAGAAGGAAATAAGTACCCCAGGTTTCTTTCAGCTCTGTAGCCAGGCTGACAGAGAGCCACAGCTCTAGTGAGCCTTCAATTCCTATATCGCTCAGTAGTGACGACTTCATGAGCTTCTTTAATGATAAAATTATAATTGGTAGAGATCAAATAAATCTCCACCTCAATTGGTAATTTGGCTTCTAATACAGGAACCTTAAAAACGGCTGTAACACCTCAAAAATATCTAGACTGCTTTTCTCCGATTGACCTTCACCAACTAAAGTCAACAATTTTGTCAACCTGTCTCCTAGACTCGATTCCAACTAAGCTGCTTCAAGGACTTTTACCCTTAAATAACACCTCGTTATTAAATATGATAAATCTGTCTAATATCTGGCTATGTACCAGAATCATTTAACGTAGCTGTAATAAAACCTCTTCTTAAAAAGCCCAGTCTTGATCCAAAGGTTTTCGCCAATTATAGGCAGATATCAAACCTTTCATTTCTCTCTAAAATTCTTGAGAAAGCAGTCGCAAAACAGTTGTGTGATTTTCTACATCACAATACTTTTATTTGAAGCTTTTCAATCTGGATTTAGAGTTCATCCCCAATGACCTTCTATTGGCATCAGGACTTGTCTCTGTTCTTGTCTTGTTAGACCTCAGTGCTGCTTTTGACACTGTTGACCAGGATATTCTACTACAAAGACTGGAACATTTCATTGGCATAGCAGGAACCGCACTGAACTGGTTTAAATCCTATTTATCTGAGCGATCTCAATTTGTACGTGTTAACGATGAATCCTCCATGCAAACCAAAGTCAGTCATGGAGTCCCGCAAGGTTCTGTACTTGGACCTATTCTATTCACCTTTTTTATATAGGCTTCCTTTAGGCAATATTATAAGGAACCACTCCATAAACTTTCATTGTGATGCGGATGATACCCAATTATATCTATCAATCAAGCCAGATGAAACAAATCAATTATTTAAACTTCAAGCATGTCTTAAAGACATAAAAAATTGGATGTCCTACAACTTTTTGATGTTGAACACCGACAAAACAGAAGTTATTATACTTGGCCCCAAACGCCTCCGAAACATATTTTCTAATGACATAGTAACTCTGGATGGCATTAACTTGACCTCCAGCACCACTGTAAGGAATCTGTGCGTTATCTTTGATCAGGATATGTCTTAACTCCCACATAAAACAAATTTCAAGGACTCCCTTTTTTCATCTATGTAAAGCAGCAAAAATAAGGCACATCCTGATTCAAAAAGATACAGAAAAACTAGTCTGCATTTGTTACTTCAAGGCTGGATTACTGCAACTCCTTATTATCTGGTTGTCCCAAAAAATCCCTTAAGACTCCTCAGTTGCACTGGCTCCCGGTAAAATACAGAATATAATTCAAAATCCTTCCCCTGACCTACAAAGTCATTAATGGTCAGGCTCCAGTTTATTTTAAGGATCAAATCAAGTTTATTTATATAGCCCAATATCACAAATTATGCATTTCTCAGTGGGCTTTACAGCCTGTACAAGGTACGACACCCTCTGTCCTTAGACCCTCACATCGCACAAGGAAAAACTCCCTAAAAGAAACCCCACAATTAGTGGGGGAAATATGGAAGAAACCTCAGGGAGAGCAACTGAGGAGGGATCCCTCTCCCAGGACGGACAGACGTGCAATAGGTGATGTGTGTACAGAACAAACAGCATAGTTAAAAATACAGCATGGACAATCTATGCGACAGAAAACATGATACGATGGTATATAAAAAAGGTGGATCCAGGGGGATGTCAAGGCTTCCTGGTGTCAGGCAGGACCAGGGCAACAGGTGCAGCCACGATTCGCGGTCCAGAAGTAATCTTTAATAGTGGCAACCTGCCAGATAAGGGACAAACTCCGGGGATGATGCCCCGGATGGTGAGTTAGTAACGTGCATTTAAGGGACATGAATGCATATCAATAGAGAGGGAGAGGAGGAGAGCGAGAAAGATAGGGAAGAGGAGAGGAGTGAGTCCCCCGAGAGTCTAAGCCTATAGCAGCGTAACTAGGGGCTAGTCCAGGGCAAACCTGAGCCAGCCCTAACTATAAGCTTTATCAAAGAGGAAAGTCTTTAACCTGCTCTTAAATGTGGAGAGGGTGTCTGCCTCCCAAACACACACTGGGAGCTGGTTCCACAGTAGAGGAGCTTGATAGCTGAAGGCTCTGGCTCCCATTGTACTTTTAGAAACTCTAGGAACCACAAGTAACCCTGCACTCTGGGAGCGCAATGCTCTAGTTGGTTTATAAAGTACTACGAGATCTTTAAAATAAACTGGAGCCTGACCATTAATCGCTTTGTAGGTCAGGAGAAGGATTTTGAATTTTCTGTATTTTACCGGGAGCCAGTGCAAAGCAGCTAATACAGGAGTAATAGGATCTTGATTCCTAGTTCTTGTCGATACTCGTGCCGCAGCATTTTGAATCAACTGAAGAGTTTTAAGGGATTTTTTGGGACAACCAGATAATAAGGAGTTGCAGTAATCCAGCCTTGAAGTAACAATTGCATGGACTAGTTTTTCTGCATCTTTTTGAGATAGGATGTGCCTTATTTTTGCAATGTTACGCAGATGAAAAAAGGCAGATCTTGAACAGAGACAATACGTTTCGGAGGCGTTTGGGGCCAAGTACAATAACTTCTGTTTTGTCGGTGTTCAACATCAAAGATGCAGGACATCCAATTTTTTTATGTCTTTAAGACATGCTTGAAGTTTAGATAATTGATTGGTTTCATCTGGCTTGATTGATAGATAGATATAATTGGGTATCATCCGCATAACAATGAAAGTTTATGGAATGGTTCCTTATAATATTGCCTAAAGGAAGCATATATAAGGTGAATAGAATGGGTCCAAGTACAGAACCTTGCGGGACACCATGACTGACTTTGGTTTGCATGGAGGATTTATCGTTAACATGTACAAATTGAGATCGCTCAGATAAATAGGATTTAAACCAGCTCAGTGCAGTTCCTGCTATGCCAATGAAATGTTCCAGTCTCTGCAGCAGAATGTCATGGTCAATGGTGTCAAAAGCAGCACTGAGGTCTAACAAGACAAGAACAGAGACAAGTCCTTTGTCTGATGCCAGTAGAAGGTCATTAGTAACTTCTCTGTGCTATGATGAACTCTAAATCCAGATTGAAAAACCTCAAATAAAGTATTGTTCTGTAGAAAATCACAACTGTTTTGCGACTGCTTTCTCAAGAATTTCAGAGAGAAAAGGAAGGTTAGATATCGGTCTATAGTTGGCTAAAACCTCTGGATCAAGACTGGGCTTTTTAAGAAGAGGTTTTATTACAGCTACTTTAAATGATTCTGGTACATAGCCAGATAATAGAGACAGGTTGATCATATTTAATAACGAGGAGTTAATTAAGGGTAAAACTTATTTAAGCAACTTAGTTGGAATCGGGTCTAAGATACAGGTTGATGCTTTAGATGATATTGTTGAATTTAGTTGGTTAAGATCGATCGGAGAAAAGCAGTCTAGATATATTTCAGGTGTTGCAGTTGTTTTTAAGGTTCCTGTTTTTAGAAGCTAAATCATTACCAATTGAGGAGAGGAGATTTATTTGATTAATTTGGTCTCTAATATTTAGAATTTTATCGTTAAAGAAGCTCATGAAGTCGTCGCTACTGAGCGATATAGGAATAGAAGGCTCAGTAGAGCTCTGTCAGCTTGGCTACAGTGCTGAAAAGAAACCTGGGGTTGTTCTTATTTTCTTCTATTAATGAAGAGTAATAAGCTGCTCTGGCTTTGGAGAGCCTTCTTATGTTTTAAGATTATCTAGCCAGACTAAACGAGATTCTTCCAATTTGGTAGATCGCCATTTCCTCAAGTTTTCTTGACTTTAGTTGTAGTTTGGGGGTTAAGCCACGGAGCTTGCTTTCTCTGTTTAATTATCATCTTTTTTTAGAGGAGCGATATAGTTGAGTGTCATTCGCAGTGAGGCTGCAGCACTATCAACAAAATGTATTAATTTGGAAGGGACTAAAGTTATCACAGGAGTCCTCCGTTACATTGATAGTGAGACATGGTAATGAACCAAGTATAGCTGGAATCACTTCCTTAAATTTAGCTACAGCACTATCAGATAAACATTGAGCGTATGATATTTTGCTTAGTGGCTTGCAGTCCAGTAGCAGGACTTCAAAAGTTATTAAATGGTCTGATAAGAGGATTTTGTGGACAGATTAATAAATGTTCAATTTCAACACCATATGCCAGAACAAGGTCCAGAGTTTAAACAGTGAGTTGGTTCATGTACATTCTGACTGAACCCAATTTGAATCTAATGAGAAACGCAATATTAAGGCTGTTATTATCAACGTCCACATGAATATTAAAGTCACCTACAATAATTACTTTCTGTTTTAAGGACTAAAGTTGATAAAAATTCTGAGAATTCAGATAGAAAATCAGAATATGGACCAGGAGGGCGGTACACTATAACAAATAAGATTGGCTTTATTGTTTTCCATGTTGGGTTTGAAAGTGTAAGAACAAGGCTTTCGAAAGAGTTATAGTTCAGTTTAGGTTTAGGATTGATTATAGGCTTGATTCAAATATGGCTGAAACTCCACCACCTCGGCCTGTACCTCGAGGAACGCGAGTATTTATATGACTAGGTGGAGTGGATTCATTTAGACTGACATCTTCTTCATGTCTCAGCCAGGTTTCAGTGAGACAAAATAAATCAATCTGATATTAAATCATTTACTAATCCAGCTTTAGATGACAAAGACCTGATGTTTAAGAGTCCACATTTAATTTTTCTATTTAGTTTCACTTTTGCAGTGGTGGTGTAAATTTTTATTAGGTTTTTATGTACAACTCCTCTTCTGTTTGCTATTGATTTCAGTGGTCGTGGGGCAGACAGTCACTATGGGGATTTGAGTGGGTGACTGCCCGGATGGAAGCACAGAAGTGTGTAAGACTGCAACTCTGACTCCTGGCCTCAACTCTGGGTTGTCATGGATTAGGTCCACTAATAAATGCACTAATATTACTAGATATGAGATCCACTCCTTCCAAAGTAGGATGAATGCCGTCACTCCTAATCAGACCAGGAGTTCCCCAGAAAGTCCGCCAACTGTCTACGAAGCCCACGTCATTATCTGGACACCACCGTGACAGCCAGCGACGGAATGATGACATGCGGCTAAACATGTCGTCACTCGTTAGATTTGGCAGAGGACCAGAGAAAACTACGGAGTCCGACATTGTTTTCGCAAAACGACACACCGACTCGACGTTAATTTTAGTGCACTCCGATTGACGCAATCGGGTGTCATTAGCGCCGACGTGGATAACAATCTTACTGTATTTCCGTTTAGCCTTAGCCAGCAGTTTTAAACGTGCTTGTCGCCCGCTCTGGCCCCTGGGATGCACGTGACTATTGTCGCTGGTCTCTCAAACCTCAAGTACCTCATAATTGAGCTACCAATAACCAGAGTTGGCTTCTCAGCGGGTGTGTCGCTGAGTGGGGAGAACCTGTTAGAAACAGTAAGCGGTTGGTGGTGAACCGTGGGCTTCTGCTTACACTTCCCACGGACAGTCACCCAGTCTCTGGGCTGCTCGGGCCCCGCCGGGGGACAGCTAACAGGAGCTAGCTCTGGTCGGTCCGCACCGGCTACAGGGGGCTTGCTTACAGCTACAGTAGCTAGTTTACCTTCCATGCGGAGCCGCGCTTCTAACCCTCTAAAACTCTCCTCCAACCCTGAATATAAACTACATTTAATACATGTACCATTATCTCTAAAGGAGGCAGAGGAATAGCTAAACATGAAACACACCGAGCAGGAAAGACGTGAGACTTTAGCTAACGCTAGCAGAGCCGGAAGGAGTGTAAAACAACTGTGGATTTAGCGAAAGAGTCGCTAAGAAAAATAAAGTGAAGGAGAGAGTTGTACGTGCTAAAGAAGCACTAGTGTAGGTTTAAGATATACGGCAGGTAGTTAGCCGCTGTGATCAAGAATATAACAACAGTAACTGAGTTAAGCAAGAGCAACTCGAGTACGCTACCAACAACACAGACACGAAGGATTAACCGGAAATGACGCGCTTACCGTATGCACCAATCAGTTCTGCCCTGGAAGAATCTCATAGTATTTTATAACCCAACTAGAGCATTGCGCTCCCAGAGTGTAGGGTTACTTGTGGTTCCCAGAGTCTCTAAAAGTACAATGGGAGCCAGAGCCTTCAGCTATCAAGTTCCTCTACTGTGGAACCAGCTCCCAGTTTGTGTTCGGGAGGCAGACACCCTCTCCACATTTAAGAGCAGGCTAAAGACTTTCCTCTTTGATTAAGCTTATAGTTAGGGCTGGCTCAGGTTTGCCTTGGACCAGCCCCTAGTTATGCTGCAATAGGCTTAGACTGTTGGGGGACTCACTCCTCTCCTCCTTTCCCTATCTTTCTCGCTCTCCTCCTCTCCCTCTCTGTTTATATGCATTCATGTCCCTTAAATGCTTGTTACTAACTCACCATCCGGGGCATCATCCCCGGAGTCTCTGCGTCTCATCTGGCAGGTTGCCACTATAAAGGTTACGTCTGGATCATGAATCGTGGCTGCAGCTGTTGCCCTGGTCCTGCCTGACACCAGGAGCTTTTATTGACATCCCCCTGGATCCAGCTTTTTAATATACGATCGTATCATGTTTTCTGTCGCATAGATTGTCTATGCTGTATTTTTAACTGTTTGTTCTGTACACGCGTCACCTATTGCACGTCTGTCCGTCCTGGGAGAGGGATCCGTCTCAGTTACTCTCCCTGAGGTTTCTTCCATATTTCCACCACTATTTGTGGGGTATCTTTTTTTAGGGCGTTTTTTCCTTGTGCGGTGCGACGGTATAAGGATAGAGGGTGTTGTATCCTGTACAGTCTGTAAAACCCACTGAGACAAATGTAGAATTTGTGATATTGGGCTATGTAAATAAACTTGACTTGGTGAAAAGTAATAAGTACATTCACTCAAGTACTATACTTAAGTACAAATCTCAGGTACTTAAAGGATACTTTACTTTTACTGCACTATATTTATGACAACTGGTGTTCCTAGTTGCTTTGAAGATCAATATTTTAGAATCCTATAACTAGTATGTACATTATGATAACTATAGTTAAACAATTAAACTCAACCAGTACAGTAAACGGTTCAAGTTTGCTCTACTTTAAATCGGATACAACATTAAAATGCTGCTTATACATGAATGCATCAATACAATCATTGTAATATGAAACTGTAACACACAAACGTGATCACAATATTAACCGTACAGGCTTTTTTTCTTTACTTTTTCTAAAGGAACATACCCGTTCTCCTTTTTTTTTTTTTAAAACAGTTTTGCTCCTAAACTAAATATTTATACTGATTCTATATACTGATTATTTTCAAATGCATGCTGAAATGTTTTTGATATTTGAATGCAGTTTTACTCATTGAAACTCACATGGAAATCAAATGGCAGAAATCGCAGTGAACAACAAGGCTGCATTCAATTTATTCCAAATGGCATTATGTTGTGAAGTGAAGCGGGGTAGATTTTTAATCTGCAATCAAACTGCATTACCAAGTATTGATAATGTAACTCGACAAATGAATGCAGGTGTGATGTTCACTGATCTTAAACTGTCTAAAATGACCCTTAAGTGCAACATTTTGACATTTCTTAATCAGCTTAATGAGGAAATGTTTTAATGAATGCATCTGAAAAATCACAATATGTGCAATACAATGTCTGCTGTCAATTAAAGCATGATTAACATATCTGCTTCTGTTAAGGCACTCGCAGCACTAGATTGACTTAGTAACATTGTTGGACTCACGATGGACAGTTTTTAAAAAAAGATCAATGTATGCAGCAGAAACGGATCTGTTTCAGAAACGGAGATATCTGTTTTCTTCCACACTATTCTTCTCACGATGCATCTCGACAGCTGACAGCAGCTTTGTTATGGTAGCAGCGGTTAATGTAGCATGAAGCCTGCAGCCTGCACCAGAGAATTGGTAAGATCACTTCTTTCTAACTCCACACCTCCAAACAAACTTGTAGTCTTCAGGCCCATCCCACACTGACTCAAGTGACATCACTTGAGGACATTTTCATGTGTAAAGTCAGTGGACTTCAATGTGAAGTCTTTATTAGACGACACAATAGGTCATTTGTCAATGCCCTCCATTACACATCTTGATTGAGGTTATGTTTTTCATGTTTTCTGTTTTTATTTTGGCACCAACCATTGTCTCATTTCAGATATTCCACTTCCTGACTTTGTGTTTCCCTCCTGAGTGATTACTTGCCCCGAGTTTCACCTGTGCCTCTCTACCCTTTGTCCCTGGCCTATTTAGTCTGTGTGCTCCCGTTACTCCGTGCCAGATCATATTCGCTGAGTTAGTAAGCGTACCAGCCGTTATTAATTTTTTCCTAAAGTATTTCCTAGTGTTGAATTTGACCTAGATCTGTACCTAGACTTTGACCCAGCCTAACTATTGTGTTACCTTTGCCTGAGTTTTTGGACTGCTACTTGTGTACCAAACTTTTAATGTGATCAAGAAAAGACTTTAACTTTCACTCTGTCTTGAGCTATGATTTTGAGACTTCTCTGCTGGTTGCCAGTGCTACATGATACTCCAGACACATGGGCGTGTTTTCGGATCTGACGCCTCCATCACCAGTGTAGAAAATAAAGAAAAAACAGTTGCAGGTTTCAAGAGTAGTCGTCTATAGGCAAGAGACACATGTTTATTTGAATAAAGGTTTTCCTGCAGGTCTCATGGTTTTGTGTTCACAAGATTAAAACCCATTACACATGTGAAAATCTGAATCCAATTACCTGAAAGTGCTTGTGACATACAACTGGTGGAATTTACACATTTATGGTTCTGTAATATGAGTGATGAATTGTGGACTAATGTTAGTGTTAAAGGGCAGAACTTTCTGAACAAAACCAGTCTTTCATGCAGCAGCACTGGCGCTAAAGTCACAGGATTAGGAAATGTGTAATGCAAGGCGGGTGATTGTTACCCAATGATTAGTCGCAGAAAACACTGCCCTGCTTCTTTCAACTGCAACCAAAAGGATCTGTGTTAAGAAATTTTATTTTATTGAAAAACAGCAATATGGCAAAAGCACTTGTAAAGCAGTAAAAGTGTTGCAATCTAAAGTACTTACTTAAAGGAGCAATGCATGTTTGTCCTGTACCATCACATACTGAATACTTTGTCACAATTAACTTCTTAGCAAACCATTCAGGTGTGTTTGACATTTTTGGATGCGTTTCCTAGACCTGAATTAGTTTCCATTCATTTGTGTTTTTCATAAACCTCTCACCTCCCTCACTTTATCCTGCTCTAATCTCCTCAATCTCCTTTCCTCTTTCTCCACCCATTTCCTTACTTCTGGCTTATTTGCCTCCTTTCTTGTCCGCACCTCCCCTCGGTTTTTGGTTTCCTTTTCTCCTACTTTCCTCGTCTCCCCTCTGTTCTCTCCTCCCCTTTTTCCATCATCCTCAATCTCCTTTTCAGCTCCCTTTCTCTCTACTCCTTTACTTTCCTCCTCTCCTCTCCCTCTCTCCTTGTAAATTCACTTAGTGTTAATTGTTTCCTGCAGGTTTTTCTCTCAGTCTGTCACGCTGCTCTCTGTCATGTGATGACACTGTGCTTGTTATGGGGGCCTGTGGATTGCTGCTGGGTGGAGGAGAGGCCTAAGGTCCTGCACATGAACTGGCTCCACCACTATAACATGCAGTTTGGTAAACCCTGTGAGACCACGCCTGCTACAACAGCCATGAGATCCTCTGCAGTGTAGAGAGAATTACTGCCATTTTCTACTTGGGACTGGATGACTTTGTTTCTTAAATGGCTGAGGAGGTTTTAATTCCATCGTCGGGGAAAATCACATCGGTAAGTTCAGACTGACTGCATGAATCAGGTCAGATCCAGAGCCAGGGCCATCAGCTGACTGATCCCCTATTGTTTTAGACATAGAGGCCCAGAGCTAATGGCATTTGCTACCTGCTTTCAAACTTTAACACTCCCATACATGAGTTATTGAAGACCAGTGGCTGCACTCAATAAGAGCTTATCAGATATTTGAAGTAGGTCGCCAAACCTTAAAATCATAAATTTTACTATGATAAACAAAACCTACAATGTAAAAATTGTTACTTTGATTTTATTTAAACAGGTTTACTGTCTCAGCCTTAACAAAGTGCAAGACAGAGAGAGGCAGGAAACTGAATGTGAATAAAAGATATTGTATATTGCGGGGTAAAACGGAATGGATGTGAGCCAGGAGTTAGCCGAGGGTGTGAAGCTTAGCCGAGTAGGCCTCCAGGGCAGGGAAACAAGGCCAACAGGATGAGGGACTGGAGCAGATGGACCTGCAGGGAGAGGACAAACAGGATTAGGCTGTTGTAAACAAGCAAAAAGAGCAGCTTCAAACGAAGACTGACAGAGAAGAAGCTACGATCTAGCAAAGTGGAAGAGGCAGGGCTGAGTCTTTGTAGGAGGCTTGATTCTCACACACACACACACACACACACACACACACACACACACACAC
>CALSBV010012200.1:408091-428352 GCA_943590825.1 Bovichtus diacanthus | reverse complement strand
ACACACACACACACACAAACACAAACACACACAAACACACACAAACAGCCCAGTGGGTAAAGTGTGACGGAAAGTAACATGATGATCCCCATGGTTACAACTTTTAGGCAGTTATGCTATTGTATGACTCGAGATGGCCACTATAAGATTGTCCACCCAAGTTGCACACTGATTCAATAAGTAGTGCAATGGCAGGATGATATGCAGGAGGGCACTCGCAGTAACACAAGGCATTAATTAACCAATTGACTGGACTTTTTTTACTGACATGAAGCGTTTATGTTTGTTAGATTGTCTTACACTGATGTATTCTGTTCTGATGTCCTGTGACAAATTCTGTCCTCCCAAGATAAGCGACAGCATCAGTTGTTCTTCAAACGCTTAAAAGGTTCTCAATACTGAATTCAGAGCATATCCATGAAATATGAGGTTGCTCCTACACTGAGCCGTCGGCTAGCAGCTAACAGTGCTATCAGCGCGAACAGTGCAAACAACGTCAAAAGCGCTGACAGAGCTAACAGTGTTAACTTGAGGGGAGCTCGGATTACACACGGGGAGGGTGACGCCAGTCTCTGCTCAGGTAGACATTACTCCACTCTTTACATAGCAAATAGTTGTTTGCTGCTATATTAATGCTGGAAATATCTGGACAACTATTAGGTGGATTGATTGATCATTGTTCTCGGACATTGTATCTTGCTGACTTTGTGATCCCTGACTTTCCTCATCTCTCCTCTTTTCAAGAAAGCAATTCCATTCAATTGTTGATGTTGTGAGCAACTGATGGCATAGTTTAGGGATTTGTGAAGACCAATACTCCCTCCCACTCCCCCCAAAAATGCATCTCTTTTTCTATAAATGTGATGCAGTACAATAATCAGCCTTGGTTAGGTCTTAAATTAAGTTAGCATTAATAGCAATTCTACTTCACATTCCTTACAAAGTGACTTTACATCCTTTTCAGATATAATTTAATTGTTAGAAAATCAAGATCATAAGCAAGAAAAAATAACCAAAGATGGCAGTACCAGCTGCAGTATAATGATTTATCTTGCTTTTGGTATTTCGTAAACTCCTTTATCCCCTGACTTTTGATCTAAAATCATCTTCACATCAAAATTTAAGTTTATAAAATGCTTTGCTTATGGCCAAATACCTGCAAAGCTAATAACTCTCCCATGTGGTAAAGCTTTCTGTTTGCTGTTATCACATTGTGATTGGCTCAGCTGTTTCAGAGACCAGTGGTGTGACTGGCTGAAAGAATATTTAATCTCCACACCTGTCGATCTATATTCACCTTCTACACCCTTTTGCACGTTGTACTGCTGCACAACCAACATAGAAGATGCACATGGAGACGCAGTCCTACCACCTTGCGTGTAAAATTATTATTCAAATTTTAACGGAGGGTGCAAAATATTAAACTAGCATATTCGTCTCCTCTTCCCGGTGGAAGATGGTTCCTGGAGAACAGCCCGCCGGGAAGGAGAGCTGCTGGACCTGTGTAACGGCAGCTACAGGGAGTCTGCAGCTCCCGGGTGCTCTGGCTGAATTCCAAATAACTGAAGCTACGCTGTTTCCCAGGCTGCTGACAGCTGTACTCTCGGAGAATAGTTTTTACCCTCTAAGCCCTTAGCAGTTTCAGGTTTTATTTTGCTCCTGTCACATGTTACTCACTGTGGCCTTTCACTGCAATATAATAGTCCTGCACCTCCAAAAGTCAAGTTGAAGTTCTTCGATAATCTCTTCAACAAAAAATGGAATCAAATGGAATCTATACATACATATTTTTTCCAACTGCCCATAAGTTTTGCCAATATTGGAAAAAAAAAAGCCATGCTAAACATATTGAAGTGTCTCCATGTTTACAGCCTCTCTGCTCTGTGTAAACAGCCTGCAGTTCACCGCTTGAATATGATTGACATTACTTTCGCTGTAAATGAGCCAATCATTGTGAAGGACATTGCCAAAAGCTGATTCCAAATCAACCAATACAAGCATGACTCAGTGCTCTGCCTAAACTAACTCTATGGTTTATTATTGTCACCCACTGCTGGGAAATATGCGCTTACCTTATAAATATTGAGTGTAGCATGTTTCCAATAACTTGAAATGAATGACGATGCACATTATTTAAGGAGCTGCATACAAGCAATTACACTTTTAATTTATTAAGCTACTGCTGAAATTATTGATACAAATCACTTTTTCAGAGCTATATTATCCCTGTCACTATGAGTTTTTGAGGACCTCGGTTTATGTGGAGAAACTGCTATCACTTTTGCATCCTGCACAATGTCCAAATAAATACATTTCCATTTTTGATTAAATTATATATTTCTATTAATTTATTGTGCTCAATGAGCATGTTATGTTTGGGCCAACACTTTTCCTATATACCAGCACAGATAGGAGTCATTGCCTCAATGAGGAAAGTTGCTTAAATGCTGTCCCTTCTAGACTTGAAAGTAGGACTCACTTCCCCACCATCCTCTGAATGAAACTTTTCGAACACATCTCACTCTCTCTCTCTGCTGTCTGCAGCAACTGACTGGCTCTTTGTTGGCGGTGGCATTCCTTACTTCCTTCGGGAGCTCCATGCTTTATGGCTACAATCTAGCAGTGGTGAACTCCCCAGCTCTGGTAAGGCAATCACGCACGCACGCACGCACGCACGCACGCACCGGGCCTTAAAGTCACGTATTCCCTGTGTGTTAGTTTTTTTTTTGTTAATTGAACTGATTTGCATTTGTCATTTGAACCCCTAAAGTACAATATGAACTGGAAGGTGCAGCTTTAGCTTATTTTGTCTCTGTGCTCACCCGGTACATACCTCTAAATAAAGTGATGGTAAATCAAATGACCACAAGAGCAAAGTTTATCCCAGGATCGCCCAGCAGTTAAATCCAGCCATGCTAGGACCGATATCCCCATTAGAAGGTAGATACTTTTTAATTATTAAGTAATTTAATTTAATTTAATTATAAAAAAAAAAAAAATTATTAAACAATTCTTGTGTCAGTGAGGTGAGGTAAAGGGGAGGACCCAAACGCAGAAAACAGGCAGTGTGATAACAAAAGCAGTGTGACATTCTCAAAGATGGAGCATGCGGATCGAAGTCATAAAAGACAAACAGGATAGACAGGTATATATACACAGACACTAATCACAAGAACGGGACACAGCTGGAGAGGGCAGCAAAGACACAAGGGTGGCAGGAGGATCAAATCAAACAATCACAGTAGGAGGGAAAACACAAAGACAGGAAGTAAAACTGGACATGACCCAAGGGGAATGTACCTACAAAATAATACAAGAAACATGAAAACCATGATCATGACAACTTGCATGTTATGAAATGTGTTCTCAGAAATAATAAAGGTGAACAGTAGGACAAATTACGTTTACACTGTTGCCGTTTTCATATTTAGTGTTTTATATTTTTATTTCCTTTTTAACTCCTTAACTCACTGCTGTGGAGATTGAGACGCACAAGGTACAGTGGACACGCTGGGTTCATACAGATGCTTGACCCCGCTGGAACATGCAGCATGACAGAAATAGATATAAGTCTCAATAGTTTTTGTACAGAAATGTGTTTAATTTCCAAAAAGGGTATAGATATTTAGAGGGATTCCACAATAGTACCTGCCATTTTCTCATGCTGTGTCCCTTTTCCCCTGCCTGAGTAAGGCTATGTGCTTTTTCGCCTCTTCTTTTATGTCGGACCACTTCTTTTTTTTAAATTTTGGTGACGGTCCAACTTTCTGACTCGGAAGCATTCACAGCATTCATGCTGCCACAATTTGTAATGCCAACACTGTGTCCACCAAACAACATGTTTTTCTTGTTTCAATCTCCCTAACAAGAATTTGGATTTCAGACTGTGAAATTAATTTTTTTTTTAGCCATTCCATTGTCGTTTGCCATGATCGTCTTCATACAGATAGTATAAGTGAAAAATAAAAAGGCCCGTTTCACTTTATTTATAGGCAACAGTGGACGTTACATGAAGCTTGCAAAGGTGTGCCACATTTTGAGTTGATTGTGATTTATAAAGGGAAACCAGTGTTGGACGTGCATGCTCAAAGTGTTTATAAATCAGAATATTTTTGTTCGTAACAATGTCTGTGTTTCATCTGTAAACAACCGTTTGAAGTGAATCCTACTCACAGTTTGATAAATGAGGCCCCTGGGCAACGGGCACAGCCGCGATTCATGATGCAGACGCAACCATTAAATATGGCAACCTGCAAGACAAGAGAGCACAAAAACTGGGGATAATGCCCTCCATGCTGAGTTATTTTCGAGCAGGGGTCGGCAACCCGCGGCTCAGGAGCCACATGCGGCTCTTCAGCCCCTCTTGCAGTGGCTCTTTTTCCTTTGACAAAAAAAATAAAAAACACGGAAATAAATCACATTTATTTGTATGTATTTTTTTTTCCCAGTGGACAAGCTTTCAAAGGGAACATCAAATCAATACTATCGTATCTGTTTGTCTTTGGGTGTCAGCGGCTCTCCTTGTTTGGAGTTTTTCAGCAGTTGGCACCCTTTAAGTTGCATTACTGCCTCCTACATGTGAAATTGCTAATATGGCAGATATTTTTTTAAGGGAAGTGAGAGAGGATGTATTTTGTTATTGAGAGAAGAACTTGTTGATTCTTATTCTCTCATATTTCTTCCAGATATTTCTCATATTTCTAGACACTTTTGCAAAGGTAGCTAATTTTCAGCTCGAGCAAAAAGTATTTACCTCAGTTCCTGCCACCCATTGCAAATCTGCATCTTTACCCCTTCATTCACACATGTCCATTATATCTGTGTGCATTCCTGCTGCCTCTAAATGTTGCTTCGCCTTATATCCGAACACACTTTCATGTCATAATTCACACAGGTTGATTGTAGTAGGTTTATTTTCTGGATGAGAGGCTTGTTGCTCAGATTACAAAGTATGTTTGACATACAATTCTGTTCAAAAGTTTGGAATCGGCCTCTTCTTTCTTTCAATAATAACTTAATAAATTCAGACATGTAATGACTAATATACATTTGCAATAGTTTTGTCCCCAAAACAAGAAGAATAAAATTATTCAAACTTTCATTTAGTTAATGTCCCTTCAGTGTTGGATTACAGGGGAGAATATTGTTAAACTTGGATTTTGAATTAGTTTTCTAGTCCAGAGAATCGAAAGTGACCCTCCATCATTATTGTGGCTCTAAATATGTAGGGATTTTTTATTTGGGCCCTCTGCTGTCTACTCAGTGTTTTTGACTCTTTACAGACTGTAGTCAGTCTGGAACCATTGTACAGTGTTTTTTTTCTCCATTTACAAAACAAAACCATTTACCTGTAAGAGGAATTTCTACAAGCTGAAAGCATGAAAGACTGCATATAGAGTAGGCCTCTCGCACGTCTCACTGGACATGATTAAGCTTGATGGCAGCAGATTACTAACTTTTGCACAGTAATGTATGTCAATCCTGGTCCAGTCAAAACGAGCAGTTCCTGAATTTCTAAAAATAGCGGTCTAGAAGCAAACAGCCAACAACAGGATCAGCAGAGCTCCTGGAGATGTTGATTGTCATACCTGGACACTCCTGTCCAGTCACTGCATAAAGTAGCTGTCACTATTTGAGAGTCACATAAATATTGCCTTTGGTCTGAATTCAAAGCTTTGGTATATCTCTAATTATTGAACGATCTTTTATTCATGAATGATCATAGTTTTTCACAGTTTCTGCAACTTCTCATACCGCCTTCCTCTTCTGACCTTTCCTACATCCTGTTTTTACTATCTGTCCACCTCTCAGTACATAAAGGACTTCTACAACAAGACAGCCCTGAGTCGTAATGGAACAGGACTCAGTGGGGAGACCCTGACCCTCATGTACTCTCTCACTGTGTCAGTCTTTGCTATTGGAGGTCTGCTTGGCTCTGTCATCGTGGGCATGCTGGTCTCTCGCTTCGGCAGGTAAGACATTTGTTTTCACAGATTGTTCAGGAGAGGATTCTAGATTCTAGAACAGTTCTACACCAGTCAAGTTGGTTTCTTTTAACTATGACCAACCCTAACTCTAATCAAGTGCTCGTTTTGACACTGATGCGGTTGAATATATATAATATAATATATTATAATCATTTCAAGGCATATTGAATCAATTCAATTCAAAGGGGCTTTATTGGCATACAAGATTCAGGAAACAGTGTTGCCAAATCATCACAATACAAAAGTACACAATATTAATACACGACATTAACATAAAATAAAGATTGTTATATAGAAATTATTTATATGAAACCTGGGATAAAAGAGTTAACATTGTGTTATAACTAGTTTTACTGTGATTGGTGTTTGTAGAGCAGTGTTGTTGTGAGACTTGTCTGAGAGGGGCTGTCAGCCTCAGCACCAGCTGACATAGGCGACTCTTTTTCTGGGCTCAGCTCTTGGCTTTGGTGGGCTTTGGAGTGGATACAATTGAGCGCTCTCTTTTGAACGTTAATTATCAGAGGATATCTGTCTAATTTTGATCTACTTGCATTTGTTGGTGTTTTTCTGTGTACATGCAAAATGTATCTGCATGGTGCATGTAAATATTCTGCTGGATGTTTGTCCCAGCGGCTATAGCTATGATGACTGAGTGGACCCCGTACTTCACTACCGTACAGCACAATGGGCCTGATGACACTTTCAAATATTTTAAGATGGAAATCTCTTAATTGAAATTAGAGCTCTTAAAGCTTTTTCTTTTTTTTGCATTCACTGCCATGTTGAAACTTCCTGATGTGTTAAGTACGTGACACAAATGCTGGAACTCAAATGCACTACTCAGGACAAGGTTTCAAAATCAAAAAAGTACAACAAAAAATCACTCTCAGAGGAAAAAACGTAGAAAAAGCAAACAGCAAAAACATAAACTAAACTTGACTAAGGGAAAAATGCTGGAAACCGCTGGCACTCTTGACGACATAAGACACAAGACGAACTGGCACAGTGCATGACAAAACTAGACATGAGTGACTAACTTAACAAGTGAACAATGAGACATGACTAAACATAAATCTAAATCTAAACTATAAACTAAACATAACATAAACCTGATAACTTAATCTGACATAAATAAATGAACAAACATGACAGGATGTTACATGATGCTGTTGTGGTTAAACCAAGGTATGTATAGCTCATACTGTTCAATGATATGGTTATTTATGGTAATCTGGTATTTGTTCTTTCGACATCTGGGCTGTTTTGGGAAAATCATGACATTAGTTTTCTTCATATTTACTGCCAGGGCCCCGTTCTTACAGTACTTTTCTACTATATCCAGCTGTTGTTGTAGTCCTTGTTCAGTAGGAGACGGTAGAACAAGGTCATCAGCATAACACAGACACTTCACCTCTCTTTGTAGGAGGGAGAGGCCAGGAGCAGCACATGGATCCAACTGAACAGCAAGTTCATCTATATATACATTAAATACAGTCAAACACCTTCTCTGGGGGAAGAATTCAGTTTGTTTGTCTCTAATTTTAACAGCGCACCTATTTTCTAAATACATTGATTTAACAGATCATACATTTTGCCCCCTATAACACAATGTAGGAGCCTGTAATTGAGGCTTTCATGCCAAATAGGCTTTATTGAAATCAATGAAACAGGTGAAGATTTGACCAGTTTTTGTTTGCCGTACATGTTTGTTATTTAAAGTGTGAAGGGCATATACAGTACATGGCTGGTGGTGCTGTGTGCGTAAGGCTGGGTTGTTTAGCTGGCGACGTTTGCTCTCTTTCCTCTCTTTCTCTCCCTCTCTCTCCCTTTCTCTTTCTCAGAGTGCATGCTGGGAGATTGTGGTCAGTGATACACTGAGTGTGTATTTTTCGTTGATTTAACTTGGTTTATTGGTGATAGTTTAATTTCATTTACTTTTGTGGGTTTTTCTTCTGCCGGTGTCTCGGCGGTCGGCTTCTGACATCATGGTGAATGGAGATTTCACCAAACTCGCGAGGAAGCATGGAATTAAAATATCAGTTTTAATGCCACGCTATCAGTACTTCCCGTGCAGTGTGGAAGATATTGAGCTAGCTGTGGGGGAGAAGGTCGGACACGGCAGCGTGGAGAAGGTAAACCACGTCGTGGTGACAGGTGTTATGGTGAACGACATGTTTGTGCAGGTACTGTCGCTAACTCAACCCGCAACCAAAGTTGTTATCTAATGTCCCTCCATTCATAACTGATGAGTTTCTCAGTAGAGAGCTGTCCAGACACGGGAAAGTTGTTTCAGCAGTAAAACGGTAGTGGATGTAAGTCTCAGTTACTGAAGCATGTAGTGTCTCTCCACAGACGGCTTTATATGATAATTAATAGCCTCCGCTTCCATGTCAAAGTAGATAATTATGACTGTGATTTATTATGATTTATATTTATTATAATGTGATTTTTGCCACCTCATCGGTTATGAAATGTTTTGGTTGCGGGGAGGAGAGACACACCGCAAGAGCCTGTCCGAGATGTGGGGATCCAGCTCCATCTGGTCCTGGTGGGGGGCTCTCCGCCGGGGGCGGTGTCCGCTGCTGTGTCCGACCTGGTGCACGGGATATGTGTGAGAAGAAGAGTCAGGTGGTTCGGGGGGAGAACAGGTAGAGGGGACAAGTGAGGTGCAGGTAAATGAGGCAGATGAAGAAAGGGTTATATGGGGTGAGCAGGTGGAGGAAGCGGAGATGGAGGAGGAAGAGGCAGCAGCACAGGACACAGTAAAACAAAAACATGCTGCTAAATGCAGGAGAAAATCTAAGAATGCATCCAGTAATGCTAAGAACTTTAGCATTACTGGGAAGAGGGACAGATGAGAGTTTTAGTGAAAAAGAGTGTGTGTCAGACAGCAGTGACGTCCAAAGTTTTAATTTCAGTAAGAGCCAAAAAAATATCCACTCCCGAAATTATAAAACTTTTCCTCCAACAAATAAAGAATCAACACGGAGTAAAAATAGAGGATTACTTTTGAGATTTGGCAGTTTTTTTATTCCTCGGCCAGACTCCATAAGAGCCAGTGACCAAGAGGGTTTTAGATTAAAAAAAAACTTCCCTAAAGTAAGAAAAATATTAAACAACAATGATGGGAAAAGCCCCAATGTGTGTTTTAATTCATTAATACATTTTTGTTTTTGTTTTTAATCTCTCACTCATTATGGATACTTAGAGTGGGTAGTTAAAATATGAATGGAGCCAGAATTGCAAAAAAAGAGCACTTATTTATGAAACCACTAAAATGAAACATATTGACATTGTTTTTACAAGAGACACACAGTGACAGTTTTAATGAGACAGACTGGAGGAGAGAGTGGGAAGGGGAATTCTTTTTAAGCCATAACACATCTCTCTGTGGAGGAGTGGGCTTCCTCTTCTCCAAGTCTTTTACTCCACTCTCTCTCTCACTAGAGGTTGAGCATTTTATCGAGGGAGGTTGCTTTTAATTAAAGCATGGTTTGTCCTTTTTACTGCTATTTTAATAAATGTGTATACTCCAACAATCAGTGCAGAGAGGAAGCTGTTTTTACAAAAAGTTAACAATGTTTTAAATGGCTGTGTCTTGGAAGATTTGTTATTCTTGGGTGGAGATTTTAACTGTACAGAAAATGCATCTTCAGATCGCAACTATGCAGAGCAGCTAGCCCACTCCCATGGCCTGGTAGATGTATGGAGGAGTATGCACACAGACAGCAGACAGTACACATGGTCCCACCTCAAAGAGAGTAGGATCTCCTCAGCCAGACTAGACCGTATTTATTGTTTTTAAATATCACTTTATTACTTTTACTACTTTTAAATGTGCAGTATCATACCTGCTGGTTTTACAGATTATTCCTTGCTCTTATGAAATGTTTTTATTATAATTGTTTTGCCAAGAAGTGCATACTGGCATTTAAATTCAGTTTTAACATTTGATAAAAAGTCCAGGGAGCTTATTTATTTCTGAAGTGTTTTTAGACAGAGAACGGGTGATTTTAGCAGTCTTAGGCAGTGGTGGGACCATGGTAAGACTGAGATAAAAGTTTTTTGTCAACAGCACACCCTCAATGTCACACAAGACATCACCAGACCTATGAAAGACCTGGAGAGCGATATAGTGGAACTAGAACAAATGAGTGAGTCCACTGGAGATTGAGGATATATTGAAATCTTCAAAGTAAAAAAAAAATGGCTTTGGCTGACCTGCTAGACGTTTAAAGGGTGTACTGGTCCGGTCCCAATTTCAAAATGCCACCGAGATGGATGCTCTCTCTAGCTTCTTCTATGGCCTGTAGAAAAAGAACAGACACACTCACTTCTCTCAGACATATGGCAGGAAATAACGGAATCAGAAGGCGAGCTGTGAGTTTTTATTCCTCCCTCTACTCTAGTGACTATGAGGAGGAGGACACACTGCTGGAGGAGTTCTGTGGCAAACTACCTCAAGTCTCTGAGGAAACCAACTCGCAGCTCGAGGAGCTGCTGAAGATGCAGGAGCTGCAGGCTGCTCTGCAGGGCATGCAGGGATGGCAGGCTTCCGGCATCGACGGCCTAGCTGTAGAGTTTTTTTTAAAGCCTTCTGGGACATCATAGGAACGCATTTTTTTAGATATTTTCAACGAGAGTATGGCCTCTGGTTCCATGCCGATGTCCTGGTGCAGAGCCGTTACAATGCTGCTGCCAAAGAAGGGAAACCTGCAGGACATTGTCATGGAAAATTTCATCATACTGTAGTAACTTCAACTGTTTATATTAAGCTTAAAATTATTTGTATGTCCTTTGATGTAACCAGGACAGCAACTGTACGGGGGTCACATGTTTATCTTGTGAAGGACATACTGCCCCTCCCCAGGGGGGCTCCTACACTAAACTCATCTCCTCTGTTTTATGGCTTTACACCTTTTACATTATTTACAAACTGGAACTCTGACTAAATGGAGTTCTGACTTGAATCACATGCATTTCTCTCACTGTGATCTCTTTGTCCTTCACTAACAAAAGGGTCTTGACTCAGGAATTGGTCAGGAATACTATTTAAAGTAGAAAAAGAATCTCTGTACTTTGTACTTCACTGCAGACTGCTTGGCATGTTGTTGTTCATAGTTGTTCATCGTTGTTCCTTCTTGCAAGAATAAAGAATTCAAATTACTTATTCAACTAAGTACCTTTATTTCAGTGTAATATCTCACCATCTCTTATGATAGTTTGTCGGTTAAATTCCACGACAACATCAAAAACTGGCGCCATGTGTCTTTACTGTGTGTGGACTACAAGCTTCTGGCCACCTGGCTGGGGGGGCTATGGAGCAGGTGATCTATCAGTTGACCACAACTTCCTCTGGAAAGTTATGGAGAAGTTTGGCTTCAGCGTTGGTTTCATAGCTAAGATCAAGGTTTTGTACAGTGAAGTTGAGAGTGTGCTGAAGTTTAACAGTGTGTAAAGGAGTCCAGCAGGGCTGTGCTCTGTTGGGAATGCTCTATGCACTCTCCCGGGAACCTCTTCTGAGCAAAATACGGTCCAACTGGCAACGTCTGGTTTTACCTGGTTTTAATAGCAACATTGTTTTATCGGCCTACACGGATGACATTGTTGTTGTTGTTAGAAGCCAGAGGGATGCAGACATTTAAACCAACATTCTGAGTAATTTTAGTGTGGCATCGGCAGCGAGGGTGAATTGGAAGAAAAGTGAAGCCCTCGCTGTCGGGGAGTGCTGTGGCAGTCTCCCAGTTTTTTCCCAGAGCCTGACCTGGAGAACATGTGTTTTTAGAAAAAGAAATCATCATCAAAAAGAACCGAGAGAACGTTCCACAGAAAAGATTGAGGGAAAGCTTTCCAAATGGAAATGGCTGCTCACTCAAATTTCTTTTAAAGGTAGAGTTTTGTTTTTTAAACAACCTTGTGGCATCCCAACTTTGGCACCATCTGACCTGTGTAGTCCCTTTTAGGCCTTTTAGACCAAATACAGAAAGAAATCCAGAGAGGAGGGGGGACAGTGGCCTTGTCCACCTGGCCAGCCGAACAGCCACTTTTAGACTTACAGGTCCGGCTGATTTGGTGTGGTCCAGGACCCTGTGCCTCCAGCAGCTGGTGGATGCAGTGAGGCCGGTGCTGAGCGATGCCCGGGCCCTGGGCTCTCTTCTGGGTCTGAACTCTGTCCGGGTGGCTCGGAGGATCCTCGAACTCTGGAGCAAGAGGCTCTCTGGAGAGGAGAGGAGCCTCCTAACCAACTACTGCCAGGGAAAGGCTGATCCAGACCCCGGCCCCCTGCTCAAAGTCACTAACCCTGGCAAACTGTCTTTGCACAGAGCTGACAAAAACCCTTTTTATGCCAACTGTGTGAAAAGCATCCACATAAATGGCCTGTGCAGCAAACCCTCCACTCTGTGGAGCAACAGATTGGGTGGAGAAAGCGGACCTCGCCCACAGTGAAATCCACAGGATTTTATATAAACTTCCCCTCAAAAAAGCGGACTGAAGAATCTCCTGTGGAGGATTTTGGACCATGCTATCGGTTCTAACACTTTTATTTTTGTTATTAATCCTGCGGTTTTTAATAAGTGCCCTTTTTGTGATATTCGTGAGACTGCTTTGCATGTTTGAGTGTAAGAGACTTGCAAGTTTCTTCTCTCTTTTAACATTGTTTTTTAGTGTCTTTGATGTAGTATTTCCTGAGAGTGCTTTTATCATGGGAGCTGCCTACAAAAAGACAAACAAGAGCAGTGGCAGTTCCAAAACTATTTCTCAGGAGAAGCCAAAATGGCCCTTTATGTAAGCAGAAAGAACAGAAGAGAGAAGAGATAAGGGCAGGAGGCCAGGGCAGTCTGGCTCTGTAGCATAGAGAACAGATTCAGGCTGGAGTTCAAATTTTAGAAACACTGATGATTTAGAGACTTAAACAGTGTTGGTGCTTCAAATACATTGTTTGTTTTAATGAACTCTTCAGCTTTGGATTGAAGTCTACAAGTCCTGAATTTAAAGATAGTATAAATAACACTGATCGAATTATCGTACATGAAACATGGAGGCGCGATAACACCCCTTCCAGTTAAAAATATTCCCACCTAAACAATAGAAGACATTCTGGAGGAATAATAATTTGGTACAAACAGGAAAATAATTTGTGTGCTATATATTTACCACCTTCAAGCTCCCCATATTATTCAGAAGAATATCTTCATCTTCACTCATTTATATGAATCTCCGCTATACCAACCCCTTGTTACAAAACAGAGGCATAGCTATCATACCCCTGATGACAACCTGTTGCCCTCCAAAACACTACAAATGGATGGTTCTATGTAAGCTGTTCCTGATAAACTAAAGACATAAAAAATCAGCAAAAAAACAATGGTTTGACAGTAATTGTTCCTTTTTCAGAAAACATCTCAGAAACCTGTCAAGAAACAAAGACTAGACAAAGAAAATTATCAACCAAAAAAAAGGTCAAATACACAGATGACAAATTAGTCTAAATAGAAAAGACAATAGACTAAAACTTTTTCTCAACGTATCAAAATCCACAGCACTATGGTTTAAACATCAGATGTCAACAGCTGAACAATGAATTAATTAGAAAATAAATGACAACCAAAAGGCTTTGGACAGTGCAACTACAATAAAAGAGCTACAAGAAAAACTGGCTGATGTTTTAAAAATGGAAAGGCTTGTGGTATTTATGGTATCAGGACATAAATGTTGAAACACAGTAGCAATAAACTTAAAATCGCTGTACTAAAATTATTTAATTTGATATTAAAAGTGTCCTATATCCTACAATTTGGAACAATGGAGTGATTATTGCTATTTTAAAAGCAAAGACAATCTAAGTCCCAATAATTATAAGAGTTTGAATTCTAATTTGGGGAAACTGTTACTATTACTAGTATATTAAACTCAAGAATACTGTCCTACCTCATTGAAAGTAACATACTAATTAAATCCCAGATTGGCTTTATACCCAAACATAGAACAACAGATGCATATTCACTCTCACTCACTCATACTCTCATCCAGAAACTTAAAGGGAAAATTTATGCTTTCCAATTTCCACTCTTATAAAAAGACCAATCATATTTTGGAACCACTTGATAGTCAGATTCACTCCAACATAGTGTGCTTAAAACAGTGAAGCTATCTGAACCCTGATAAACATACCTGGAATGTAACAAATGAGGAATTAATATTCATATGATGTACTGTACGATCACTTCATTATTTCTGTCACATAGATTGTCTATGTTGTATTTTTAGTATGTTGTTTATTCTGTACACACGACATCTATTGCACGTCTGTCCGTCCTGGGAGAGGGATCCTCCTCAGTCTCTCCCTGAGCTTTCTGCCATATTTCCCTCTCTAATTGTGGGGTTTCTTTTAGGGAGTTTTCCCTTGTGCTGCGAGGGTCTAAGGACAGAGGGTGTCGTATCCTGTACAGTCTGTAAAGCCCACTGAGACAAATGTGTAATTTGTGATATTGGGCTATATAAATACACTTGTTTTCATTTGATGACAATAATTCCCAAATCACAAGTAAATCAAATAGACAAAGATAATAAACAAAGACATTTCAAGCAGTGGTAAAGAGAAATTCAATCAATAAATAAACCAAAATGATATAATTTACTGAACAGAGAATTTCAATTAGCCCAATATTTAACCCAAATAAAACCTCCTATAAAAAGACAAACCATAACTCGATATAGACTTTGTGACCATAAACTTGACATTGAAACTGGTCGCCATAAGAGAGAATGGCTAGAAAGAAGAAAGAGAACTTGTATCTGTTGTGGAATTGGAAAAGTTGAGATGGAAGTTAATTTTTTGGTTGCACAAAACCACCTACACATGAAAGGCGTTTCACCCAGTAAAGTCAATGCTGTGCACGAACACAATAATTCAACAATTGGATGTTGGCTCTGCTCTGTCCAATAACCCCCGTAGACTTCCCAACCATGAGGGTGGACAGTGGCCAATTGGCAATGCCAGCCTAAGACACTGAGAAGCACCAACACCTGAACACTAACGCTGACACAGTCACAGCAAGGGACATACAATACTCCTTTTCAAAATCCTGAAAAAATACTCACCCAATTACACAGGGCCTTCTATCAATCCTGCCTCTGTCCTCCTGTATTCAGAGCTGTTGGTAATCCCCTCTGCCCTTCAGAAGTGTACGAGTGCTCAAATTGTGGAGGAAAGTTATTTTATATTAAGTGCAAATCAGCTCCATTCATCGCCACTATTTTATAGAACTTTGGTGGACATTGAAATGCAAATGAAAAGCAGGCAATTTATAATCCCATTTACAGGCTGATCAGTTTCTTCACACAGCACTGTTTGATAGTGAATCACAGCTTATGACCACTCTTGTGAGCTGTCTTAGCGTTTTATGGCTAATCAGGACTTGTACAGGCTTACATGTCTATCATTATGACTGTGACTATATCACACCTGGGGGCTACAGCTGCTGTCCTCACTGTTCCATAAACCTTTGGTCATATGTCCTTAACAACTGTCCTTAACAACTGGTTGCTTTCCAAACAATCTTAAAGAGGCAAGAGTGAAACCCTCTCCTAAAGAAATCCACACTCAACCCTTCTGAAGTGAACAACTACAGATCTGTCTCTCTTCTTCCATTTCTTTCCAAAACACTTGAACGAACAGTCTTTAATCAACTCTCGTCTTGCCTTCACCAGAACAACCTTCTTGATCGGCTCCAATCTGGCTTCAAGGCAGGCCACTCAACTGAGACTGCCCTCCTCGCTGTCACTGAGGAACTTCACGATGCTAGATCAGCCTCCCTTTCCTCTGTTGTCGTCCTTCTGGACCTTTCGGCTGCATTTGACACAGTGAACCACCAGATCCTCCTTTCCACCCTCCAAGAACTGGGAGTCTCTAGCTCTGCTCTCTCCCTACTCGAATCCTACCTAAAGGACCGCACTCACAGGGTAACTTGGAGAGGGTCTCTATCAGACCCTTGCCAACTCACCACTGGGGTTCCTCAGGGCTCAGTCCTGGGTCCCCTCCTCTTTTCTCTATATACCAATTAACTTGGCTCTGTCATTCACTCTCACAGCTTCTCCTACCACAGCTATGCAGGCAACACACAACTGATTCTGTCTTTTCCAAAATCTGAAACCAAGGTCGAGGCACGCATCTCGGCTTGTCTGGCTGATATCGCTCAGTGGATGGCCGCACACCACTTGAAACTCAACCTTGACAAGACCGAACTGCTCTTTCTTCCGCGGAAGGGCTCTCCCATCTAAGACCTTACCATCAACATCGGCACCTCGGTTGTTTCCCCGACTCGGACCGCAAGGAATCTGGGTGTGACACTGGATGACCAACTGTCCTTCACCACCAGCATCACTGCAACAGCCCACTCCTGCAGATACACTTTCTATAACATCAGGAGGATTCGTCCCCTTCTGACTCAGAAGGCAAATCAAATCAAATCACGTTTATTTATATTGCCCAATATCACAAATTATACATTTGTCTTAGTGGGCTTTACAGCCTGTATAGGATGCGACACCCGCTGTCCTTAGACCCTCGCACCGCACAAGGAAAAAACTCCCTAAAAGATACCCCACAATTAGTGGGGGAAATATGGAAGAAACCTCAGGGAGAGTAACTGAGACAGATCCCTCTCCCAGGACGGACAGACGTGCAATAGGTGACGTGTGTATAGAACAAACAACATAGTTAAAAATACAGCATGGACAATCTATGCGACAGAAAACATGATACGATCGTATATTAAAAAGCTGGATCCAGGGGGATGTCAATAAAAGCTCCTGGTGTCAGGCAGGACCAGGGCAACAGCTGCAGCCACGATTCATGATCCAGACGTAACCTTTATAGTGGCAACCTGCCAGATGAGACACAGAGACTCCGGGGATGACAACATAGTTGGTGTCTGCCTCCCAAACACAAACTGGGAGCTGGTTCCACAGTAGAGGAGCTTGATAGCTGAAGGCTCTGGCTCCCATTGTACTTTTAGAGACTCTAGGAACCACAAGTAACCTTGCACTCTGGGAGCGCAATGCTCTAGTTGGTTTATAAGGTACCATGAGATCCTTAAGATAAACTGGAGCCTGACCAATATTCACTTTGTAGGTCAGGAGAAGGATTTTGAATTCTATTCTGTATTTTACTGGGAGCCAGTGCAAAGCAGCTATTACAGGAGTAATATGATCTTGTTTCCTAGTTCTTGTCAATACTCGTGCAGCAGCACTTTGAATCAACTGAAGAGTCTTAAGGGATTTTTTGGGACAACCAGATAATAAGGATGACAGGATGTGCCTTATTTTTGCAACGTTACGCAGATGAAAAAAGGCAGACCTTGAAATGTGTTTTATGTGGGAGTTAAAAGACATATCCTGATCAAAGATAACGCCAAGATTCCTTACGGTGGTGCTGGAGGCCAAGTTAATGCCATCCAGAGTTACTATGTCATTAGATAATACGTTTCGGAGGCGTTTGGGGCAAAGTACAATAACTTCTTTTGTCGTTTTGTCGGTGTTCAACATCAAAAACTTGCAGGACATCCAATTTTTTATGTCTTTAAGACATGCTTGAAGTTTAGATAATTGATTGGTTTCATCTGGCTTGATTGCTTGATATAATTGGGTATCATCTGCATAACAATGAAAGTTTATGGAGTGGTTCCTTATAATATTGCCAAAAGGAAGCATATATAAGGTGAATAGAATAGGTCCAAGTACAGAACCTTGCAGGACTCCATGACTGACTTTGGTTTGCATGGAGGATTCATCGTTAACACGTACAAATTGAGATCACTCGGATAAATAGGATTTAAACCAGTTCAGTGCGGTTCCTGCTGTGCCAATGAAATGTTCCAGTCTCTGCAGCAGAATGTCCTGGTCAACAGTGTCCAAAGCAGTACTGAGGTCTAAGAAGATAAGAACAGAGACAAGACCTTTGTCTGATGCCAGTAGAAGGTCATTGGTAACTTTCACCAGCCGTCTCTGTGCTATGATGAACTCTAAATCCAGATTGAAAAACCTCAAATAAAGTATTGTTATGTAGAAAATCACACAACTGTTTTGCGACTGCTTTCTCAAGAATTTTAGCGAGAAATGAAAGTTTTGATATCGGCCTATAGTTGGCGAAAACCTCTGGATCAAGACTGGGCTTTTTAAGAAGAGGTTTTATTACAGCTACTTTTAAATGATTCTGGTACATAGCCAGATAACAAAGACAGATTTATCATATTTAATAACGAGGTGTTAATTAAGGGTAAAACTGTTTAAGCAACTTAGTTGGAATCGGGTCTAAGAGACAGGTTGATGGTTTAGACGACGAAATTGTTGAATTTAGTTGGTTAAGATCGATCGGAGAAAAGCAGTCTAGATATATTTCAGGTGTTACAGTTGTTTTTAAGGTTCCTGTATTAGAAGCCAAATTACCAATTGAGGTGGAGATTTATTTGATCTCTACCAATTATAATTTTATCATTAAAGAAGCTCATGAAGTCGTCACTACCGAGCGATATAGGAATTGAAGGCTCACTAGAGCTGTGGCTCTCTGTCAGTCTGGCTACAGTGCTGAAAAGAAACCTGGGGTTGTTCTTATGTTCTTCTATTAATGAAGAGTAATAAGCTGCTCTGGCCTTACAGAGAGCCTTCTTATATGTTTTAAGATTATCTAGACAGACTAAACGAGATTCTTCCAATTTGGTAGATCGCCATTTCCTCTCAAGTTTTCTTGACTTTAGTTTTAGTATGCGGGTTTGGGGGTTAAGCCACGGAGCTTGTTTCTCTGTTTAATTATCTTCTTTTATAGAGGAGGGACAGAGTTGAGTTTCATTCTCAGTGAGGCAGCAGCTATATCAACAAGAGGATTCATTTGGGACTAAAGTTATCACAGGAGCCCTCTGTTACATTGATATTGAGACATGGTAATGAACCAAGTGCCGATGGAATAATTTCATTAAATTTAGCTACAGCACTATCTGATGGACATCGAGAGTAGGATATTTTGCTTAATGGTTTGCAGTCCAGTAGCAGGACTTCAAAAGTTATTAAAAGATGGTCTGATAAAAGAGGATTATGTGGACAGATTAATAAATGTTCAATTTCAACACCATATGCCAGAACAAGGTCCAGAGTTTAAACAGTGAGTTGGTTCATGTACATTCTGACTGAATCTAATAATGAGATAAACACAATATTAAGGCTGTTATTATCAACGTCCACATGAATATTAAAGTCTCCTACAATAATTACTTTATCTGTTTTAATGACTAAACTTAATAAAAATTTGGAGAATTCGGATAGAAATTCAGAATACAGACCAGGAGGGTGTTACACTATAACAAATAAGATTGGCTTTATTGTTTTCCAAGTTTGGTTTGAAAGTGTAAGAACAAGGCTTTCAAAATAGCTATAATTTAGTTTAGGTTTAGGATTGATTAATAGGCTTGAGTCAAATATGGCTGCAACTCCACTACCTTGGCCTGTACCTCGAGGAACGTCAGTATTAATATGGCTAGGCGGAGTGGATTAATTTAGACTGCAACACAGGTTCTGGTCCAGGTCCTTGTTATCTCACGTCTTGACAACTGCAACTCCGTCCTGGCTGGACTTCCTACATGTGCCATCCGACCTGTACAGCTCATCCAGAATGCTGCAGCCCAAGTTCTCCCACACTACACCGCTCCTCCGCTCCCTTCACTGGTTACCAGTGGCAGCCCGAATCTGCTTCAAGAATCTGGTGCTGGCCTACTGTGCAATGAATGGATCAGCCCCTTCCTACATCCAGGCCAAGGTGAAACCATACACCCCAGCTCGCTCACTTTGCTCGGCATCTGCCAATCGGCTCGCTACTCCCTCTCTGCGAGCCGGAACCAGATCCCCCTCAAACAAAACCCGTCTGTTTGCTATCCTGGACCCTAAATGGTGGAATGTGCTCCCCATTGATGTCAGGTCAGCTGAAAGTCTTCACACCTTCCGTCGCTTGGTTGGCTTATTTGAAGCTATTGGTTGAATGTTTATTCTATTGTTTCTCTTTGTTGCACTTACTTTAGTTTGGCTTATTTGAAGCTATTGTTCTACACTTGTATGATTTCACCTATTTGAAGCTTATGTACTTGCAAGATTCTCACTGTTTAGAGTCGTATCCTTATGATTGTTTGCACTTATTGTAAGTCGCTTTCGACAAAAGCGTCAGATAAATGAACTGTAATGTTGTGTGTGTGTGTGTGTGTGTGTGTGTGTGTGTGTGTGTGTGTGTGT
>CALSBV010012200.1:377012-391611 GCA_943590825.1 Bovichtus diacanthus | reverse complement strand
GTGTGTGTGTGTGTGTGTGTGTGTGTGTGTGTGTGTGTGTGTGTGTGCGCGCGCGTGCGCGCGCGCGTGCGTGCGCACGCATGCTTGATCCGGGATGCCACGATGGAGCCAGGTCTCTGTAAAGATGTGGGCACAACAGTCTGACGTTGCTGGGTTAGACTAAGTCTTATTTACCTTCAATGGGACATCAGCCAGGAGCATGCTGGGTAGTGGAACAGCCTGACTGTAGGTCCTAGCTGGGTTAGCTTAGCTCCCCTCTCGGCTCTCCCTCTCTTCCTGGAGCGGTCTGGCTAGGTTAGGGTTAGGCTTCTTCGGAACAGATGCATTAAAATCTTCATAGACTTTGACACGGTGTCCTCAGTGTCCTCAAGCTGGTTCCCGCTCGCGTCTCCCTAGCTACTTCTTTTAACAGGTCCACCATTAACTGCCTTGGATTCCTACCTCCCATATCTCGGGGCATATGCCATTGGGAGCGTACAATTAAATCCTCCACCATAGCCTGCAACATGTCACACTCCTCTGTCACAGTGGTGAGCTTGGTCTTCAGCAACAAAACATCTTTTTCATAAGACTGGGCAGAAAGAGATGCTTCAATCCCTGGAATGGTAGCAGTGTGACTTGCCACAGTTTTGGTAATTGTACCAAAGGATGACATTGCCAGAAATAACTTTAGCCTGGTTTTTACTTGAACGTGCAGTTTTACTCATCTCTGTGCGATTTTACAATATTATTACACTGAAAAAGTTTAATGCTGCAGAGAAACTTAAAAGAAAATTGATGAAATAAATGAAACTATTTGAAAATGTCTTGGAGAAAACACACTCTACCTCCCTCAACCGGAAGGGATTTTTAAAGCTAAATATCCACACTGACGGCACCAACAGCCATGACTGGCAAATACGAACTTTAAATTGATTCTTCCATTTAATACAACATTCTTTGATAGAGCATTATTTTCTTCATTGTCAGTTATCTTGCATCTGGCCTCAACATAAAACAAGTATCGCTCTGCATGGTAATCCTCATGGATCTATTTCCTCTTCTCACTAGTACCTGCAGCAACACATTCACACCCACACAGACATTTGCGTTGGTTAACGTAGTTTGGTTTTGGGCCTGAACACTACAGACAGACTAACACACCTGCAGGCAATTTATAGTGCCCAATGCAGGAATCCCATACTGACACGAGCACACACAAGATCCACCCAGAAAGGCCCCAGCTGATTTTGAGTTATTATAACTTTTGTACCTTCAGTTTCTTTTCTGCCCTCTGTTCCTCATCTTTTTCAAGTTACTTACTGGTAGGATACAATGTGGAAGTGAGGGAGTTGAGGAAATAAGCAAAAGGAAAGACAAATGAACACATACCAGATGTTTAGCAGGGGAATTGGTGTGGTGAGGAACAGCTGTTTCACTTTCAGTTGGCAGGACACACTGTACTCCTGCATTGTCCTGTGGAACAATGAATTACAACACGGCCGTGCAGCAGCGGGCTGAGGTGTGAAGCAGTGTTGTAAAAGGATAGAGTCAAGTTTCCCATGAGAGAAAATAACTAAATGTGATGAGACTGACTTCTTCATGTCGTGCTGTTCTTTCTCCCTGCAGGCTCACTTATCATTCATGCGCTACCTCAGTGTCTGCTGTGTGGTCGGCATCATCGCTGGCTTCTGTATCGGCCCAGGCAAGTTGCTCTGAACTGCATGTTGAAGGACTCTCACTCACCTCTTCTAATGATGTGGACTTAATTCAAGCTGTGCAGACACATTTGATAGTGGAACCTCCTGTATCGTTATGCACGACTAATATCCTTCCATGCTGTAAACAGGACACCATTAAACTGAACATGGTGTCAGATTCCAGATAACCACAAAGTTAGACAAGGGTCAGGAGAAGTACAGGTGTGCGCGCTGCTACTGTATATTAACTGGGGAATGTATTTTTTAATACATTATGAAATGAAGCACGGGACACAAAGTCAACTAATTTCTAGTCCCTCTATTATGACTGCAAAAACAGATCACTTTTATTTTCTATTAATCCCTCATTTCAACCAATTCATTATTCGGTCCAACTGTCACAACTTCCCATGGGTCAAGCTGACATAACCAAATGTCTGTAAAAATAGTAACATTTTCTTTCAATCGATTAATCGACGTATCATTTTAGCTTTAATGTATACCACAATATGTGTCTGTGGATGATCCAAAGTAACCAGTACACTGATTCTGGAATTTTCAGCTGTCAATTATTTACTCCATTGTATTGTTGTAGAGACTATGTGAAGAAATATGTATTTTTTTCAATCATATCTGATTGCAACTGAGAAGGGATGATTTTATTTTATTTTTTAAGTACAACATAATTTATAAATCAAGGTAACTTTATCCTGCACTGCCTGTATGACTTCCACACTCTTGTGGTTTGTCTGCTGAAGTTCAGGTTGCTTCGTGTTATTAAATGGCTCCCTCTGGAGGTCATATCCCAAACCTTCTTATGGGCGTCCTGGAGTTTCTCAAGCTACTACAGTTTTTCCCCATTGTATACACACAAACAATGGAACTATGCACACAATTGTAAAAATGTAAAGGTCATGTATCACCTACAAGACTCCAGGCTGCTAAATGCAAAGCACAATTCCATTGTTTTCACTCAAATACAGATTCTCAATCACATTTTTAAGTCTAAAATCTAAAAAAAGTTAAAAATTGGATAATTTAGCACGCTGTTCACCTGGAAAAGACTGACCTTCAAATTGTCACTGTAAATACCAAATGGCCTCGCTCACCTCACCTTTCCAAACTCAAAACACTGCAATCATGTGTCAAATCGTCCTCTTAAGAGTCAATTTACATTTGACCGTATAACAGTAACAAATCCATAATAAATAGTTTATTTTTGTATTTGTGCACGATGACAGTCTAAACATTTTCTTACCGTAATCTTTCTAATTTTACTCATCAGTACAATTACGCACTGTGAGTTTTGCCAAAATAGGAAGAGTGTGTGTATTCTCATAACTCTGGTTTGTAAGCTTTGCCCAATTGGAACTATCTGTATGCCATGATGATACAATGATAAGATATATTGACAGTATGGCAAGGTCTTTATACTGCATGTACTATATATTGCAATCCTTTTTGTGACAAAAAAAAAAGGGAAAATAAAATTCTACACAATTGAGAAGGGTGTAGCTGCAGAGCTCCAGGCTCAGACCCACCTCCACCGCCGGACTCTTTCAGGGTCCTAAACTAGACTAAAAGTTTGAATAAGCCACAGGACCTCCAATAATAACACCAAAGTAAACAATGCAACTTTCACATTTTTTATATTTCTGTAACTTCTAAAGTTAGGTAATGCATTAAATAACTTGTGCTAACTTTATGAGTTTGCTAACATTCCCTGAAATTACATGAAGCTTTTTGCATTTTTGTTCCTGTTGTGCCAACGTTAACGTTTGTTTGCTGACATTGTTGGCTTGAGTCAGCAAACACATACGGTTAATACAAGTTATTTGCTGCTTAACGTATCCAACTTTATAAGTTACAGTTGTATTGAAATATTTAGGTTGTTTTGTTTACCTTGGTGTTATTGAATGAGCTTGTGTGGCATAGATGTGATACAATGTAAACACCTCAGACACAGGGTAGGAGGACTCAAATGCACGACACCAGAGACAAATGTAAAGTGTAAAATTAAATCTTTACTTGCAAAAGGTAGCACAAACTCAAAACGCTCACAAGGAGGATATACCAAAAATTCCAAAATACTGCTGATACGCTGGTTCATGACAGAGGGACATAAGACAAACTAGCACAAGACAAGGGGAGACAGGATTATTTATACATGAGGGGAGTGGGCACAGGTGGAAACGATCAGGGGCGGTGCTGACGGGAAACCACACAAAGGCAGGAAGTAAAGGGATCTGGAATGAGGAACAAGAGGTAAGTACAAAATAAAACAGGAAGAGCAATGACAGACAGTGACCGACAAGACTGGACGTAAGACACGCTGACTTGACAAATAACAGACAAGACGTGACTAAAACCAACTAAGAATAAACATGAACTATACTAAACATGAACCTGACTAACAAACTAAATCTGACAAGGAAATAAAATACAATAATAACTACAACATGAAAACTTTGACAAACTCGACGAGACATGACATACAATGCATTAAATATGTGCTTGGTAATACTTTATATAATAACGATAAGCGTGATAAAACTATACACTGCGGAATATAATAGAGTGGCATGTAAACGTTATTTATTGGCAAGGAAGCACAATTAACACACATGAGTTTCAATCTTATCACAAGTGATAACACAGGTGATTCTCCATCAATGCCGGAGGTGGGCCCGAGCCTGGAGCTCTGCAGCCAAACGCTATTGACACAATGTATTACATTTAAATAACTGATTCTTGAGAATTTGGATAAAACAGATTTTAAATAAAAAAATTAAAAAAATTAAATGTTGAAGAAATCGAAACTTATATGTTTATAGAACAAGGTCTCAGCAATTGAGCAATCGTGCAACTTCCTGATTTTGTAATTTTCTTCATAAATTACGTGTTTTTCCTGTCATTACTTAGTTTTTGTCAACACAGTCAGAAATAATAAAAGCACATTTTTCCTATTTATTTAGTCTTTAGTCTAGATTTGGTGCTTTTAAATCATTGTGTCTACACCATAGGTACACATATATGGTGTTAAATGTTGAATATTAACTTTTGTTAATTTTTTATAGTATTTCACGTGTACTTCTTAAAAAACTTTCATCATTGCCATTAAATATACAAAATAATAATTGAGGACATAAAAAAACATATTTTTTATTTCAAATAGACAATTACTTTAATACATCAACTGCATTAGAGGAACATATTGTAATCATATTCATTTAAAACAAAGAAAGTTCTGTGGTGACACAGATCTGACGGTGGTGACACAGAGCTGACGGTGACACAGAGCTGACGGTGGTGATAGTGGCCTAATTACAACAAACAATTTGTTATGTACATTTTATCCTTAAACATTAACAATAACGATGAACGGCAAGATAAAAACTACAGTACAACTGCAATGTTTTAAGCATAAACCTCAGAAAACCCACTAGGAACGAACAAAAAAATCCATCCATTTCTGTGCTTGAAAACCTTCAAAAAGTTTCAGTCAGCTTCATCAGGAAGCAGATGATGAATATGCTCCCCCTCTATGAAGTCCATGACTTCAGCAGAGAGGCTGTAGATCTCCCTAGTTCTGCTTGCACGACCCGGTGATGATGGCTCCATTAGTTTGACCAGAATATCTTCAAGTGGGCCCATGAGGGTGGAAAAATTCCACTTGAACATCTTGATGATGAGCATCCACAGTAACAGCCTTTGGTAACCACCAATTTTGGTCATAAATGCAAGCCAATCTCCACAATTAATGACACCAGCAGATATATCTGTTGTAGTCTCTTCAGGACCACTCTGGGGTTCCTGCTCCATATCCTCCATTAGCATTCCCAAAGGCTCTCTGTTCTTTCCCATTGTGGTAGGGCCATCATTCTCCTCAGCCTGTACCCTGGCATGTGTGTTTCCAGTCAACTGAAATGTTGTTGGGCTGAAACACTAGCACATCTGTGGCTCACTGCAGAAACTTGACAATGATCTGCAATGGATGCTGTTTCTGTAAGGTGTGACCTGATGGATTTTCATTATTACTGGTACAGGTTTTAGTGGTTGAGACAAGAGTGCATCATATGTCTGCATGTCGCCTTCAGCGATATGGTAGACCTGAGTAGTGCAAAGGTTTCTCCCAATCATCTCGTGGAAGATCTTGCCATCCACAATGTCATTCCCCCGTAGTACAAGGCCGTCTGCAGTCCTTTTCACAGTTCCCCCAATGGCATCTGGAGCTCCCTTCCCATGTGAAGTGCCAAAGAAGTAGGGACATTGGAGGGACATTGCAGAGGAGAGAGAAGTTCTTTCTGTGTTTGTATTGCTTGCTGTGGCCATCTGACCAGAAGTCAGAATTTTACAGAAAACCGCGACCCGACCCCGGATAAGCGGTTGAAGATGGATGGATGTCTCTGAGGACTGGTTCCATATGAATCCAAATGGCAGGAGCATCCTGTCGCTTGGATTCCGATATTGTACAAAATCCTGCTTTCTCTTCTTGTGTGTAGAACATGCCAGTGTGCAGATTGAGCTGTGGGAGGTTCTGGACAAAATGGCATGACGGTACCTCAGAATTATTTCTGCATTTCCATGCCTCAGAAAAGTCCACATGCACAATTACATGCTCCTGTATTCCCTGGACTGGTTCTGAGCCAAGCACACATGTGTTGTTGTTTCACTCTTTAGTTTGTCGTCATACAGTTTGATAAGCTCTGCCAGTGTGCCATTGTGCTTCACAAGTCTTGTATGGTAGTGAATTCCATCTCCTGTTTGGTCCTAAACTTGTTCCCATTGCTGCCACTCAACATCGGTTAACTCTTGCTGTGGGGTGGGAAGTGTGTGCTTGTGAAGACACCAGGCGCAGGACCATAGAAGACATGCTTCGCTTGTCTGAGAACAACACACAAGTCCAAAACTATCCTCCAATTTGCTAGACTTGAAAACACGATATGCTCTTAGAACCTGAAACATCAGCTTTGTATTTTCATGGTATTGGCATTGGCATGTCTTTCGATCTGATGGTTTTGGTGCTGTGACATAGAATGGACATAAAGCACAGAAGGACGAATAACTGAGTTTTACAGTTAGTTCCTTTTTTATGAACTCTTGTGTAATATTGTAAATATTGTGTCAGTCAGAATCATTCTCTTTATTTTCTTCCTCGTTATTGTGTCCTGTTTGTCAGCCGTCATTCATGCAGCATTATGGTAGGAATCCTGAACCATCTGGGTTATTGTTTGAATGTAAGTGGGTTTTTTGTCAGTAATCCTTCTCTTTCGCAGTGTGTTGTATGTCAGCCCAAACTGCTTTGTCTGGTGTATTAGGCGATATTTCTTTAGAACCCTGCCTGACAGAGTCAAGTTCGCTGATTTTTGAGAAGACTTGCGGGGCGATTGTGAATTATTTTTTTAGTTTTGATTAAATTCTTGAATGAGAGCCTTATGGAGGAGCAGGGTTTTCTTAATGGAGGGGTTTTTGAGTGTGCTTCTCTGTATCATCGGCTCTGTTTGTTTTCTTGGTGATTCTTGTGTTTTTTTTTTATTTCTAATTTGCTCTCTTGCTTTTTCAGTTTGTTCCTATCTTTTATCATCTCTTGTAGTTTATTTTTCAAAGCTTTCATCTCTCCCGAGTATCTTGTCCTTATTTTCTTTCTTTCCCTCTTCCCTGCAATAGACTGCCTACTGGCTCCTGTATAGTCTGATCCAATGGACTATCTGGGGGAGTTTCTGGACGTTCTGGGCCTTTTCTCTTACGCTCTCTGGACTCTTGCTGTCTACGTTTCCACTTCTTTCTCTTACTCCTCTTTTTCCTATCATTAAAATCAATTATAGTTGTTAGCTTCCCATCCTCTATTCTCTTCTTCCATCTTTTTTTGGTGTTCCCTGTTTCTTCTCCGTCATTCCTTCACTGATAGTTGCTGCCTAGCCATAACTTTCTAAAATACATGAAAGGAAAGTCAAAATTTAAAGGAACTACTGTGAAATTGTGCAAAATGACTATGAATTTAATTGTGTTTAATGTGGTGAAATTTTATAAAATGAATGGAGCACCTAAATTAATTTATAGTTTTAGTCATTGGGGATACACAGCCACAGTGTGGAAGAAATAAAAGGGGAAATTATGTATATTATAAATGAAGAGGTTAATGGAACATTACAAGCCATATTACTATTTATTGTGATCATATTTTATATTCAAGCCTCCATTGAGGATGATTTGGGGTTTTTTGTCAACACCGTCAAACTATGTGTCAACACTGTCAGACAGAAAACCTGACGGTGTTGGCGTCTGACAGTGGTGACAAAAAGACTTTTTTACATGTCATGCATGAGTTGTAAACAGGAGCCATCTTGTTTTCTCTCTGTTGCTAGCTGCCTCTAGCCTTTACTTAAAATGCATACATTTATGTCATAATATAAAATAATTATTTCTATACAAAAGAGACGGTGTTGACACGTCATGGTTGTGACAGTAGCAACGTCAATAAATATGTAAGAATTATTGAAAAAAAAGCATACTTACCGGCCTGTTTGCCCTTGTAGCATTTAGCAGATGCTGAGGGTGGAAAAGGGGTCCTCAGGAGTATAGTTCACCATGTGGTTGCCTTTTTTATAAATATCTGACGATGTTGACACAAACTTTGGACACATTTTGAGCAACCACAAAATAAAAGTAAATATATTTGAACATTCACTGCTTTTAGTTTTAAAGAGATGTTGGACTCTACTCTTTCATTTGGCATATATATTATACATTTTTCACAATTTTTCATTGAATTGAAATATCAATCTCTTGTCTGAGGACAACTGATTTTCAGTTGATCAACAGTTTTTAAAAACTGGAAAAACTGTAATCTTTATATTTACATATAGGTTGTCAAATCTGTATATTTATACTAAATGAATAATGTTTACAAGTGTTAATAGCCATAGGAATAACATACTCTACATGTAGTTCCACATGATCTTCCATTGAGTGATACATATACAGTACCTGTTTAGACAAATAATAAAGTTTTAATGATAGAATACTATAAGATATTAGAAATATGCATTTTTTGATATATGACTCTCCAGTCCACCTTGCCCTCAACCGATCAGCTGATTCCGTTCTCTAATTAGCCTTATTGGCGTGAAAGATGATGAATGAATATGAAGAATCACATCATGAACATGAATAATATTTTCCATACACAGTCACATCAGCAGAGCTGCTTTCCCAGATAATATCCTGTTATCTGTGTTTCATTTTTATAATAAAATAAAACAAGGTACTTTATTTGTGAAAACAAAATGTTTACTCTAAAGAATGGAAAACCTTCTTCTAACTCGTGGCTCAAGGAAATGTGTAACAAAATTATGCTCACTCTTTCAAGGACTGGAGTGACTTTAGATTATTAGATATTACACATTTTTTTCTCAGTTTGGGATCGGAGATTACACATTTATTACAGAAAGCATGCATAACTAACTGGAGGTATTGAGTTAGAAAGATGTGTGTATAATGAATGACACAATAATATTGCATTGTGGGAAATGTAGGATCAATAGTTTTATAGCTTCACCAGACTACCAGTCACTACCAGGATATCTTAACCTCTGCTGAACAAATTTTTTGACTGTCAACCTAATTGAGGTGCAATACTAAAGCACTAGTATGCCCTTTCAATGATCTCATTCAGCAGAACTGTGTGATTTGTATTGATGTTTTAAAGCTTTTACTTTGTTCCTGTTCCAGCGGGGGTTCCCTTCCTGATCACAGCAGAGCTGTTTAAACAGTCTCACCGCCCAGCAGCCTACATCGTAGGAGGATCACTGAACTGGCTGTCTAACTTCACTGTGGGCTTCGTCTTCCCCTTCCTACAGGTGAAAGCTGTACAATGTGCTACCCTGCGTCAGCTTCTCTCTCCTAAATGCTGGGGCTTTTTATTAACCACACATTTAAGGTGATCCAAACTGCATATTCTGTTCAATGACCCCTCACTTGGTTTTGTTCCAATCCCCATTATTGATCCTAAACATTTTTAGAAGCTCTGTGACCTGTAAAGTTCCCTTTGTACTTGTGAACAAGTCACAGAGCAGCTTGAAGGATCAAATTTAATTACACAAATCTCTTTCATACATCCCATTTGTTGACTCCAGCAATCAATCCGGCCCGCTGACAGTAAGACGGTCTAACACTTGTTGTCTACAGCCACCAAGGTCTGGTCACAGAACTGCACACAGTGTGCTGTGAGAATCGACTGCACAAAATCTGATTCTGAGATGTTGGCTTACAGTGTAGACAGACCAAACTAGGAGACATGCAAACATGTTGAAAAGGTCCATATTTGTTTGTCTGCAAGAAATAGGATACTTGAAGATCAATTAAATAATTGCATCAGAGTTGTTACAGTGTGGCATTTGGTTTTATATATCTTCTTGCAAGCCCACAACACAAGAGTGTGTTTTTCCTTTTTTCATTGAGAGTTAGAGCACTGTGACATGCAACACAGCATTCTGGCCATGATACAGAGGCAGTAGTAAAGTTGTGGTTACTGTTGTAAGTGTCCTGGTAGGGATGTGATGTCACATCTTCTTGACCAATCCCAATCAGCAAATCTGGTTACAGGAACTTGTCACTAAAGCAAGCAGAGAACAGTGGAAACAAAAGTAGAACATGTAACTATGAATACATGTTGTTTCTTATATAAGTTTTAAATGATCCCAAAGATAGTGGTCCCACCATGATCCACAGTGCTCTGTAAAGACAGAAAATATTTCCATGTGCAAATCATAGGGTAGCTCAAGAGGGTTGTATGATTTCAGAGTTGGTCAAGTGAGAATTTAAGATACAGTGCATTGGCAATACAAGACTAAACTGTATCTAATAAGTCTGAGTTTAATCACCTTGAAAAAAAGGAGTTTGTCTGATGTGATGTGTGATATGTGCTTGATTTTCAGGCACTTCTGTATTATGACTCTTCAAGTCAGATACAGGGATTTAGAAAAGTCGCAGAACCCCATTCAGAATTACAACTTGGACGTTGATCGTTTCCAATCTTGTGCTGCATCATGTCTGTTCTCTATTAGCCTATGAAAAGCACACATTTCATCTTGTTTTGCTCTCTGTTTTGAGTCCCCTCTGCTTTTATCTGAAATAAGTGTTTCCTCTTTGGATTGACAATTAATGAATCACTTGTTTCATGGTGTCTCAATCTAATTTTTCTATCCTCATCCCTCAATCCTTCCAATGATCCTCCATCCTTCTGCCACATTGAACCCACAGATGTCAGCGGGGTCCTACTGCTACTTGGTGTTTGCCACCATTTGCATGTTCGTGGCCATCTATGTCTACGTTGTGATCCCAGAGACCAAAAACAAGACCTTCATGGAGATCAGCCGGATGTTCTCTAAGAAAGAGGCAGTTCTAGAGACCCAGGGCCTGGTCCACATGGACCAGCTGAAACTGAAGAAGATGAACAGCTACGGTGGTGTGGAACATGCTTCCCTGGAGTTTGACAGCTCTTTTTCGTCTGTACCTTAACTGAACTTCAGGTTCTCACTGGGACAGCAAAACCATTTATTACTTCCGCTTCGCCATTCTACAGCTTTGATACGTTCACATGAACCAAGCACCACCTCACCTGGACTCATTGAGCTCTGGTTGGGTGTACTGTATATTCAGCAATAACATACAGTACAGTATGTAGTTCTGGTATGTGTAATTTCTTGTCAATTTAATGTTCCAGTCTGTTTAAGCCATTAATGGAAAATTCTAGTTAATTTTAATTGGGTTTTATTTAAGTTTTGCCATTCTTCCTACTAGTACTAAAGACATTGTATTGAACACGATAATAGCTTAGATAATAATAAGAAGTCTGACAGGACAGAAAACACAAGCAGTCAGACCATCAGACATGTTGAAAAAAAACCTCAAGTTTAGGCATTTAGAGGCAAGATCCATCACAATTTACAAACTCACATCCGTCTTCAACGGACCTACTGTACTTACTGTAGTTTAGCAGAAAGTTGTCCTGTTCGACAAGGGATTATTAGCAACATTTCAGGGGCTCTCAGTCAAGTGGTTTAAATAAACTCTTAGTCTGTTTATTTTCACCCGTTGCTGAGTCCTCCTGTCCTTTGTACTAACGAGTCAGTTTGTAATGTTTCCAGTCAGGATACTTTCTATTGCTCCTCTTTGAAAGTTAACAAGAACTTGGCAGGGTTTCTTTAAGAAATACAGCCGTTTTTTAGCTTTTTTCACCAAGATGGTGATGTAATTCCCAGGAACTCAAAACTGTTGTATACAGGTGTGTGTCTTCTCCTCCTTCTTTTTAAAATCAACAATCAGTTTCTGGATTTTGCTGACGTTGAGCGATACGTTTTTCTCTGAGCACCACTCAGATTGTTGATTTCCTCTTAATATGAAGTCTCATGAAAATCCGGCCAATGATGGTAGTGTGATCCTCAGAATCGCCTGAGGTCTATTTAAGCCTATTTCATGGGGGAGATTGTGTTGAATGCTGAGCTGAAATCAACAAATTACATTCTGATGTAGGTGTTGGATGTGATCAGGCCTAGCAGCTTTATTCATATCACTCTCTCATCCACTGTGGATACTGACGGTGTCCGGTCCTCTCAGGCAAGGAAGACTTCACAGCTGACTTTTTGTTAGGAGATCAAAACGAGCATTAAAGGTGTTAACCACATCTGGCAACATGGCCTCACACATGACAAGGGCGCTCCTGCTTTTGTAGCCTGTGATATTGTGGATCTCCTGCCACATCTCTCTGGTGTTGTTGGTGTTGAGGTCTCTCTCTAGTCTCTCCTGATTCCTCTGCTTTGCCTCCTTGATGCCAGCTTTCAGTCTCGCTCTGGCTGTGCTGTTTGCTTCTTTGTCACCTGACCGAAAGGCCTAGACAGGGCCCTCACCTCTTCATTCATCCAGGCTAAAAAAAAATCTATTATGTAAAATCTTTGACTGTGTCATATTATTTTATTGTAAGGTTAGATTACTTGTTAATATTTGTTTCACTTTTCATACTGTATTAGAGTACTCTGTATTGTCTGGGCTGCAATGTAAAATGTGTTAAAACGTGTTGTGTACAAACAGCGAAAGATTGTTTGATAACATGGAAATATATATAAACCTTTTCGCATTGTTGAAATCATTGTTGTTAAACAATATTGTAATACTGTGTCTTTATTTGCTTTAACACTTGGTACTGACAGTTTACCATCTCTCCAGTAACAATATTCACAGTGTCATATCCAGCTCTGGTGAACACATAATTACAAAACTATGAACTCACAGCTCCCTTCCTGGTGTGGCTTGGAGTGGAATGTAAACAATTCCAATGATGGACTTAATCATTTCATGGGTTTTACTTTTGCTTGATAGTATACAGTAGGCTAGTAGTAGTAACATATTTATAGTTCATCTGTCACAGAAAAGAAAACTGCATTTAGTCAAGGATTTCACAAGCTGTGTTGGAGTTCTCCCGGGAGACGAGGGTGTCTCCTGTATACGACTGCAAGTCGCTGGGAGGAAGAATCTGACTGTCAGAGTATCTCCCTGTGGCTTCCTGGAAAGCACAGGGGGAACGGCCTGCCTGATCTTAACCTCCGGAAGACTTTGTTATCCATGCCAGGGGAGGGTTGGGAACATGGTCTCAGTTGAAGTTGCTACTTTTGGTCAGTAGGTTGTCAGTGCCTGTCGTGGCGGCAACCTAAGAACCTGGAAAGAGGCCGTCAAGCTAAAGAAGGAGGCCTTTCCACATTCAACCATAAAAGCTCAATGCAAAGCACCTCATGAATGTTTATACATAGAAGGGAGCTGGCTGATCAATGGTTCTTTATGGTAAATCACAACAACTGAGAGGCTGCCCAAGACTCTGACAGAGTCTGCTGCCAGGTGGTTATACCATGGTCTACATGTATGGAGTCTTAGGGTTCAACTAAAGTACACTGACCAAACTGCTCGAGGAGGAAATCTTTGCTGGCCTCCCTCCAACTAACCTCTGGAACCTGACCTCTCTATTGAGGGGAGACTTCTCTAATATAGGGATACACACACACTTATGAAAGAGTCATAGAAGATATAAAAGTTGACAAAATATCATAACAATATAAAAATATGAAATATGATCATATGAGATTAATACAACAAAAATCAACCCAACATTTACCTAAATCGAATGCAGTCATTTTAATGTCATCAATTACACCTGTGTTTTTGACTATGATGAGCCAAAATTTCTGCTGTGAACACACACACGCCATGCCGAACACCAAACCTAACTCACTTCTGATCCTTATTGGTGTAAAAAGGAATTATCCTACTAGTAAGGTCAAACTAAACATGATCTTTTCCTTCACACACATACTGTAGCTTGAGCTCAGATGCTTTGTTGTTATCTTCTTTCATTTCTTCTATCTAAAATCCAAATAGGTTGGATCAGCCATACAGCATTACAGTTATGATGAGATGACAGTCAGGGGCTGTGCAAGTCATTAAAGTGAGGTATCTCGAAGCAAGTAGGCCAACTATACAGAATGTACGCATGTGTGTGACTTTCCACATTCCGATAATGGTTTCATTTTTAGTGGAGGAGCCTATTTCTCAAACATTGATAAAAAAACATATTTTATTAATGTTGACTTTGTCAGATATGTGCTATCACTCTTACCTCAGCAAGGGTTACCTAAGTGACAACCACCTGTAGAGGTTCAGTTAGAACTGTGTTTGGATGTGTATAATAATATCCCTGATTCTAGCAGGTCATAAACTTAAGCTTTTTCACGTCAGAATATGAATCAGAATCAGCTTTGTTGACCAAATATGTGAACAAAAAGAATTTGACCATACAACCTGATAGGACTTACCTAATGGACCCCCCACCCCCCAACACACACACATCACAGCACAGCAATGTAATTAATGGC
>CALSBV010012200.1:354109-377002 GCA_943590825.1 Bovichtus diacanthus | reverse complement strand
TGTGTGTGTGTGTGTGTGTGTGTGTGTGTGTGTGTGTGTGTGTGTGTTGCAAAGTGGCTGTCACTGGTGCTGATGGCCTTACAGCAGAAGGACAGTGACAAATGTCTGTTTTCATGGAACAAGGCCGGTGACAGATAGAGCGGCGACACCGTCACTGAGTAATAAAACTAGACGGATGATCCAGCAGCTCCACTCCAGCCACTCACAGCTGCTGTAATTAGAGGAAGATGTTCCACCATAACGCTGGCAACAATTCTCACTCAGAAAGCGCACACTGACCTAAAAAACACACAACATGGAGCATTACAGAAATTATATATATATATATATATATACACTGTATATGGTTTATTCCATAGTTCCCCCTCTAATTGTGGGGTATCTTTTAGGGAGTTCTTCCTTGTGCTGCGAGGGTCTAAGGACAGAGGGGGTCGTATCCTGTACAGTCTGTAAAGCCTACTGAGACAAATGTATAATTTGTGATATTGGGCTATAATAATAAAAATGTATTGAAATTTGATATATATAAATACAAGTTTGAACGATTTATTACATTTATCAGTATTTCATTATAGAATAGGAATAAGACCTGGCCACTTTATTGACTGTACTAAAGTATATACAAGAATAAATCAGAAATGCAGCAATTTGCTTCAATTCTCCTGCATTTGGCCACATGGGGAGGTTTTGAGCTGAAACTGCAATCATCTATGGAATGATTATTTTTTCATTTAATTTTAATATTTAATATTTGCCATCATTCTGTTTAACCAGGTTCGAAAACAGTGTGTTAGCATTTTAAAAATGTACTGCAAATATATAGTGCTTTACAGGTTGTGGAGAAGGAATTAGAAAATAGTTCTTGGATTTTGGAAGATGTGGTCATTGAAAGCATCATTAAATCATTAATCATTAAATCCTCATTAAAAATGGTTCACTGTTTGCTCCACATAGACTGACTGTGTGAAGAGTTTTGACAATGTGACTTCAGTTTAGACCAAATTCATAACAAGAAAAGAAAAAGACAAACACAGATGTGGAATAAGATATAAATGCTGCCGTAATGTTGCTCCATCCCATGGAGCAATTGTTTTTGGAATTTGTCTGGCAGGCCAGAGCATCTGAGGCTCAGAGAGTGGCATATGTATTAAATGTCCTCCTGGTGGAGGAGCTCAGCAGAACTGACCTGATCTTCTGTTTGTGACTGTGCAGTCCCCTGACAGCATCAAGATTAACAAAGTGTTGTAAATGATAATAGCTGTACCGTGTAAACAGCTCAATAAAAAGACAAAATCAACAAACACAGAGTTGGATGTGACAGAACGTTTTCTTTAATCATTGGCAATCTTGCAACAGTGTTAACAAAAGGATCAGTTTCCTCATCCACACGACAGGCTCTGTCATGTCACTCTACTTTGAGGGCCATTTTTAAAAAGCTCCATGTTCAACAGGAAACAGTAAGAGATGCACATAGATCAGGTACTTCCTGCCCCCTCCTGCTCTCTGTCATCGTTTAAATGAGATCACTATTCTTTGTCTTAATTTATTGTCTGAGCAGTTGCACCTCAATGTTAGATGGAAAAAGACACATTTTTAAATGTAGCTGGCTTGAATGTAGTCTGAACTGTGTCCTGCTTACTCAGAGTATTAAAGGAAAATGTGATGCATTGTTAGATGTATAATTGTACTGAATGCTCCCTGTATGGAGTAAAAAGTACAGTTGATGTACAGCGATGCAGCTCGAGTCACATATTGACTGCTTTGAATCTCTGAAACAAAGACATCTCTCTTCTGTTTTCTAGATGTCCACCTTTACTCTCTAATTATTCCCTCGTCACACTACAAAAAGTTTAGCACTTCCTCGTTACCTGTCGTCCACCTCTCTCTCCTCCCCTCTGTCCTCTGTCTCAGAGCTGTTGGTGCTGGGTGTGTAAATGCTCTGGCAGATAGCTGATGAATGTGGCACTTCTCTGCTACAGGCTGTAAGTGTTTTGTCACAGAGTGTGTTACGACTGGGCCGGCCTATTGTTTATGCTTTAGCACCACACAGACTGCTCTGTGGCCATGTATTCATCTTCCCCCTCACATAAATACACCAACGTACAGACTGAGAGGGATCTCATCATCATTCAGTGAAGCTGCAGTCATCTCATATATGTCAGTTCAACTTCTACTTCATTGTTTTATGCACAAAATGTTTTCAATGTCTAAGACTTTACATTATTTTCTTCTCGTTTGATTGAATGTGTGAATCATTTGAATGCAGCTGCTTCGCTCTCTGCCTGCAGGTTTACCTTTCTTCTCTTGATCAATGCTGTGACTGGACCTACTGACACATACTGCAGTAATGGAGACTTTTAAAGCTAATATCATATAACAGAGTGGACCCACCAAGGACCCCCAAGGGCTCAAGAAATATATATAACTAATCACCGGCCAAATGTGAACCTGGGTCTGAGAGTATGTCTGGTTAAATTTGTAAACTCGTTTTTTTCTCTCAGTTTCAGCCCTCTGCCCCAACCAAAACAGAGCTTTACCAACTACGTCATCACTCACTTAAACTTGTTGACAGCCCATCATACAGCACAGCTGTTATCATTAACCCTAATCTATGTTGATATGTGATAAAAAAAAATAATGGTTTGGTCAGCTGGGATGTCTGTCCCACTCCACTAGATGTTGGCTGTGATGCACTTTTGTTTTGTGTGATTTATCTGTTTTATGTTGTTCAGGAGTTTAACTGTGGACAGACGTCTCTACAAAAAACACCTGAAAACGCTACTGTGGGCGCAAAAAGACAAACACATGTGTAAAATATGATGTAAATTCTGCAGTAATGTTCCTTAATCCCGTGGAGTATATGTTTTGTCTGACAGTCATGACTACCATGTGAACAAAAATTGCTAAGCACCAGGCTTTTCTCATCATTGGCGGCCTGGGCCTTGAGGTATGGATGTTATTCTGTAATCTAATGATGAAAAAAAGGCAAAACCTAAGGGTTTAAATGTACTAAACAAAAAGAAACTAATAAACTTCTACCATATTGTAACTGGTCAGTAATCTGACCATTATCATATAGAGGAGGTGAGGAGGAGGAGGGGTCCTGGGCCTGTTTTAAATGGTAATCCTGCTTTGCCCTGGGGCCACAGACATGGCCACAGATGTTGGTATGCTAATGTCGCTGGCCAATAAGCATCTGAGCTGGTTTCTGCTGCCCGCTGCACTACTCACATGTTTATTCTCCCACATCATTAAAGGCAGTCACATGTTGATTGCAGCCTTTCACTCCTCAATGTGTATGTGTTAGGGTGTTTTTCCACCTGTTGGCTTTGATGTGGATGAGCAGTGTGCGTGTGGCGTCAGTGGAAATGTTGGCAGGGTCAAAGGTTAATGATTGACCATTGAATAATATCCTAACTAAACTCATGTGCATTCAAGGAAAATTTTTTGTCATTTTGCTATAGCCTGCAGGGATTGTTATAACACTAAATTCCCAAATGTCAATGAACAATGAAAAGTGATTTCATAAATAACCACCTCAACCACTTTAAGTTTTATCACCACAGCATTTGAAATACAGACAACATATGTTTATGTATATATATATATATATATATATATATATATATATATATATATACACACACAAACATATAAGAGCATCTAATTATACATTATTGTGTGGCCAGAATCCACTCAGTTTTAAACAGCAGTCAGCCTCTTATGGTAGGTACAGAAGTTGTGACAACATTACATGCTCACAATAGGTCTGAAGGTGCATTCCAGTGGTACTGGGAAGTCGGAATCTCCCAGTTCCCAGTTGTACTTTTCAACTGAAACGCCGCACAAAGTAAGATTTGCAAATTAGAAAGTCAGGAGAACCTCTCCAACCCCCGACCTCAAAAATACAAGATGGCTGCTGCTCGCATTAACAGTGTGGAAGCTGTTCTGTCTTATATACTGTCTGTCTCAAAAAAATCAGTCGTACACACGGTACTGTCCAACTTCTATCTATGGACATATCGCTACAGTGTTTGTGTGATTTAAATACAGCATAATGTGATGTTATCAACTGGTATTGCTAACAACAAACCTGGCTAGAACTTGGTTTTCCGGCTTGTTGTCCTGGAACGCCTTTATTTTGGGTGTCATTCCCAGCTCTGATTTCAGACTTCCCAGTACAAATGGAATGCACCATTACTAGTCAAAGATTCTATATTTTTGTTCTTGCTATCAAATCTCACAATCAGATCCAAACCAACAATGAATAAATCTACTAACAAGTATGTGTGTATCACAGCCTCCTGAAAACATATATCTGTGAGCTGTTCTCTTTTTTTCGGTCTTGGAGCTGACAGCAACAGACAGGAAGTCAGAAAGTATTGAGAGGTGGACAAACACATTGTTGGTTCGGGTCTATATATGGTATTTGTTGACAATATAAAAACATAGAAAAATGGCAGAATTATCCTTTCATGACACTTCTTCACTTCTTTGGTCTATTCATGGGAAACATGTAGTATTAATGGAAACAGCAACCACAAATAATACTCAGATGCACTAATAATGTAGGCCAGGGAAGAGGGCCACCCACAGCTGTGATGGCCTTTTACTTTATTTATATTATTATTCATTATTGTGCTTGTGTCGGGGTCTGTCCTCTTTATTTTGACATTGCTTACTTATTGGTTCTCTTTTGTTTCTTTTGTGGATTACTTGTATGGGCCTCTGTAGACCTCTTAGTTTGTTGCTGCATAGTATGTTCAATATAATTTTAAGAAATAGGTAAAAAAAGTTATGTTACAATTAATTGTGGGATTTATTGTGAATAGCTTGCAAAACCGGAGAAGAGTATTACTAACAGGTGCTTGTGCGACAGTCTTGACTGCTCATATAGATATAAATGCTATATGTAGAGATATGGAGGTATAATGATATTTATATAACAATGACAGTAGATTATTAAATTGAGCTGTACTGGACTGCACTTAACAGAAAATGCCACTAGAGGACACTCATGATGTATTTAGACCTGTCTCGTGAAACAGAAGAAAGCAGCAGGTGGAAGCAGGATGTACAGTATGTGGCGGTAACAGTTTGCTCATACTGAACCAGTCCAGACCTTTAGACTCACCAGGGCCCCCAAGCAGCTTCCCTCTTTTTGATCACAACATTGCTCTGCAGGGTCACAAAAACATCACCCTGGCCGTCCTCCATTCACTGTCCTTTCACTGGCAAACATGGCACAGACATGCTGTTACTCTGTTCATTTACGACTCTAAAACCCCGAAAACAACAAATCACCAATACACGGCTCAATACGCAAGGTGGCTCTCAGTGTCTGTGGCTTGACGGGCTCAAGCCCTTCTATTGTGTAGAGGGAGTTTACCTTTAAACCTATTTGAAGTCATTGTGCCTTGCAGCACGTCATTGTGTACTAGCCCTCATCTTAACAAGTAGCGACAGTTCACAACTACCTGTAATGGTGGATCCCCCAACAAAGGGAGACCTGAGTGTCTGCCTCTACGAATAACAATACAACTGTTTCCTGGTTGTGGCCCCTGAGCTTGGTCCCTGGGATACCACAGTGGCTCTATTGGGCCCTATGAAGGCTGTTTACGGTCACTAATACACAAAACACAACAATAGCAGCTTCTCCAGAGGCTACTGTGATTGGCTGAGCTGTGACTTGAGCCAGGTTGTAAAAATACCATCAGCTCTTTGGGTTCTGGAGAGCTGAATAGCCGTTTAAATGGGTGTTAATAGTGGTTAGGTTACTCAAAGTGCATGTTTGAGATAATTGTCCAGAATTAACTAAACTATGCTTTGTTGATTAGATAGCTTGGATTTCTGAGTATTTAGGATTAACCTGTGTGTTTTATGCCACGCTACAGAATCTGCTACTGCTCACATAGTTCACAGTTCAGGGACCACTTTGATGTTTGGTAGTGAAAGCTGCAAAGAGCTTCGAAGTGAAGAAGAGTTGTAAGAGTAAGATAACCTCATTCAAAATTACATTTACACAAATTATTGTACAAATTGGAATACAACCATATTTAACAATGTGTTGTGTGGTTCGCTCCTTTTGTCTAAAAAGGATCGTTGTTGATTTAATATTTCTATTTCTGTTTTTGATACTCATTTATCATGTATATTGAATGTATCGTAGTCTATAGTAAACTCTGTTTCACAAAGACAGATGAAAGAAACTCTCAGTGACAGATTGACTTTAATTACACAAGCTAGCAAAACAGCTGCTAAACAGGAAGTGACATCAGGAATCTGCCTCTATACTCTCCAGGCAGAGAGAAACAGAGAAAAAGAGGTATCAATTTTCTCCACTGACAGTTGACTCAATAAACAGAAGGTATTACAGCCACAAAGACGTGTGTTTTGAGACAGGACGCAGGTTATTTTGAGAAATTGGAAACCCACCAGTGGGGGAAGAAGTATTCAGATCCTTTACTCAAGTAAAAGTACTAATACCACAGTGTGAAAACACTCCACTACAAGTATAAGTCCTGCATTCTAAACCTTACTTACTGAAAGTAATGATTGTGCAGATCATCATACAGTATGTTTGAAGCTTTGTCACTGTGCTGTGAGAACCACATATCTCTAAAGAGTCAACTTTAGTTTTTTCAGAAAAACAGCCTGTTTTTAGCTCTGTGAAGATGCATTTTCCAGCTCATACAAGAGGCTTTTTAATTTTTTTCTTTGAATTTTCACCAATTCAATTGTATTCTTAAGTCATAAAATACACAATCAGAAATCATTCAATAGGTTTCCAAAGAAGTTTCCAGGTTTGAAGGAATCAAATATGAACTCTCAGAGCTTGCACATTAGTGATGTTTCACAATAACGTTTCTCCTGCATTGGAGAGCAGCCAATGTGATAATGCATAGGTGTGACTGTGCTTGGCCAGGGGAGCTGTGGTTAGAGGTGTGTCCAACCTTTCTGGGTGGAGCTCGGACCGTAGAGCCCAGGACAAACTGACCATCTGTAACCTGGGATTTCAGTAACGGCCACATTCTGGACCTGGGTGAAGATACGTCTCTGATCTGTGAGGTTGACCTAGGTCAACTGTTAACCCTATCTGTCTTAAACCTTTAACTTAAAGCTTGTGTTGCACTCCCCTATGTAGCCTGTAAAAATGCAAACACCAGGCCAATCTTTCACAACAGAGAAAGGTGAGACAACCTTGTCATGATAACTAGGATAGAATATTATATTCAAGGCCACATAGGCCACAGAGAGCAAATGTTTACTAGAGCCAATGTTGGCAAATTAGTTTGTGATGCAAATAAAAGCATAGCAAAGTTCTCAATAAAGATACCAAAGAAAGTCCACTAAATTTATAACAGTGTAAATTGCAAAGTGGCATAACTTACAAAGAGAAACATTTCCTTCCAAATTGATTCATGTCGCAACATTCTAATGCATGAAGTATTGTGTCTTCAGCAGACTGAGGCAATATGCACCTGCAGACATCTTGTGTATTCACGACTGAAGTCTTCCTCAAAGACAGCAATTAACAAAACCATAGAGGTGTTGAGAGCAGACATGCAGATATTTCATCAATACACCTTCAGTGTGTTTTTTCATGCTAACGCAGAGAGAAACTATGCTCCTTCAAATCAATGTTAATCAATCGTAGGTTTAATTGTAAGATACAAAGCTTTGGCAGCCTAAATAATCAACAATGATCAGCAATGTTCCTGTCTCTAATTACTATAGTTGGAGCACAGTGGAAGTGGCAAGTTGGGAAAAAAAGGTAGTTAATATTATGAAACAATTGCTTGTGTCAAAGTGTGTGTAACAAACTGTCCATGCCAATGGTGGCAGAGCGAGAAAACCTTTTTTCTCTCTTGGGAACGTTCACGCATTAGTCTGATAGTTATTTACATTACATAGCCTATTGGGCCTACTATATTTGTTCGTTAACATGTGAAAACAGTATAGTTACAGCCAAGTTGTATGTAAAATTGTGATTGGTTGGCAAAGGTTTTGCATGTTTAGCTCCAAGAAAGGTCTGTGTAATCTGCAATTGAGGTGATGAGACACACGTCATGTTTTGTGTTGTGTTTGTACTTCCTGTTTTATTTTGTTCCCTCTCGTGTCAGTTGTTTCTACTTCCGGTCACCAGCTGTCTCCACTCTGTTCATTAGTGTCTCCACCTGTGTCTCGTTATCCCCTCCCACTTCCTGGTGTATATAGTCTGTGTTATGTTTGTCTCTTGTTGACAGTTCGTCTTCGTTCATTCATGTTGAGAGTGCCTGTGTTGTTCCCGTTTCCCGAGTTCCTGATTCCTCGGCTTCCTCGGCTTCCTCGATCCTGTTTCCGTGACCTGATGTCTTCGGCTGATCCCTACCTGCTTTGCCGCTACGTCTAAAAACTCCCATGTTTTTGATCCCTGTGTTTCCTCGTGTTTCCTCGTGTTCCCTCGTTCCTGGCATGGTTTTTGTTTTCAGTTTTTGTGCCTGTTTGTGGTGTTGTAGAATAAAGCTCTTTTTGTTAAACTCGCCTTTCGTTATCTGTGTTTGGGTCCTCCTCGTTATCTCACCCGTGATACACACAAATGCACCTTTTAAAACCAATGTTTCAGAAGCTCACATTAAATGGTGAATGTATTAAAACATTCAGGGTTCTGTCAGACTCCAGTATATGGCTCATCATGTTGTATGACTAATGGCTTCTCTACAACAAACCACAAGCACTTTTGTTTAAAAAGACATCACATTTTCCATTTTTCACTAACAAAGAAAATATTTCCCTTCCCTTTCTGGTCCACGATCTTTTTTTTTTTTTTTTTTTTCCTGATCCAGTTCCATGTGTCCCAACCACTGTATTTCACCCTTGGAGAAACAAAGACATCTCATCGCAATTTGTCCAATTCACAGCACAGCCCTCATGTAATGAGCGGGCCACCACAGCTATAATGATTACAGCATCGACAGGAGCTAGTAGGCCACAATAATAACTGTTAGGAGCTGGAAGGGCGGGTAGGACGAGGATGAGAGCAGGAGGGAGAATTATGCTTTGCTTGTTGCTGATTTTCTTCATGTTTTCATTGTTATAACAAATGCAACATGGTCTGTGATTTGTTTTTTTAGCCCTGGAATTATCATAAATTGTTATTATTGCTGAAAACAAGTGGTGTGAATTTGTTCTGTGTATATTTGTGATGCTAAGAGAGTTTCCTCTGATGTTGTCAATTGTATTATATTTATCATGTAATAAAGGTGCACTTCACTGATTTGACATGTACTTGTCATGAGGAGTACGATAGCGTGTGAGAACAGGCGTAGCTCTGGAGGAACTTTGAGTCTGAGAAAATAAACTATAAGCCTGAGTACAAACTGAGATGGGACAGTCAGGGTGAGTCAAATGGATGCTGTCAGTTGCATTCTGGGAAATGTAGGATCCATACTAGGGAAGTCAGGAGATCTTGGCCTATGGTGTATTGATTTTGACCTTTCTTTTTTAGTCTGAATCTTGTGAGGCCACCAATATTATGAAATATCTGAAATACAGCTTTATTAATTGTGTTATTTGTGAAGCCAGTAACAGCTAATGCTTTCTACAGGTGAGAAGCTCTTGAGCAGACAATCCAGTCTCCTATGAGCTTTATTCACATGCAACTACTCTATAGTAGTGATTTACAGTGAACTGCAATGCTCAGTGCCAATGTAATCAGGTATGATGTTCACACAGCTGTGCAATGGCAGTGTGTGGAGGCTTTCCTTCAACAGTACCCTGTGTTCATGTGCAGTCTCATACTTGAAGTCAATGTTTTTTGTTTTTCTTTAAAGATAATTTTTTGGGCCTTTTGGTGCCTTTGATGACAGTAGAGCATGAGATATGAAAGGGGAGAGAGTGGGGATGACATGCAGCAAAGGGCCACAGCTCAGCTTAGATCCTCAGTGTTGATGTCTTTATTCCTCAATGTGAAAATTCTGATTGATACATTGAGGAAAAATGTGATAGTGTTTAATATTAACACGCACACACACACACACACACACACACACACACACACACACACACACTTACACCCATTCACACATTGGGGCCATGCAGGAACAGGAATGTAGTTTAAAGTTGAATGAATTATGATTTATGGTCCTTTTCTCCTCGCACAAAAGTTCAACTATTTTTTAGGAAATGTCCTTTTTATATTTTTTGGATATTCTTAACTCAAGGTCCACTCACTAGATTTTTTATGAAGCTTTCAGCCATATCTCATGGCCTTCCTCAGTGGATGGTTGTCACAGAGATGGTTCAGTTGCAAGAACCAGAGGCAGTTATGTGACTTTAGATTCTCCATCTATAGTCTACCTCAGAAACATGTAGCTGCAGCTGTACCTCGCTGTGTTGAAAGGTACGAGTCGGTTGAAGCTCAGCTTGGTACTATAGTAGCCACAGCACTTCACTGCTGCACAGGATCTGGAAAAAGCAGATAAAAGCAGTCTGATAAGTATCCTGTGTGAAGTTACTCTTTCAAAATGTGCCTGTAACATATGTTACCAGTGTCCCCATAGGACAATCCACAAAAACTGTGTCAACTACTTTTTTCTGTGAGGTTTATTCATACAAGTGTTCCTAACTGCACAACATTTTTGTGAATCGCTGGTTTCAGCCTGATGAACGCCACCTTTTCCTCAGTAGGTGCACGTTCGTCAGATTTGATCATTTGCTCTGTTCTGTGTGTGAGCAGGTCTCATTCACAACAATGTTACCAAAGCGTGAAAATGACAATTTTACAGAGAGGAGCTTAAAGTCTTGCTGTCAGGAATCAGCAGACAAGTGTAATAGTGCTATAGTGGTAGCTTCTTAGAGGAACCAAAGAAATTCTAGCGTCACATCAGAGCACAGCTGTACTGCAACACAAATACAGAGGCAATGATTTACCATGAAGTTAGATGCTAAAAAGGTGTGTCTTAGACCTAGAGATGTTAGCTGGGATAATGTTACAATCTACAGTCGGTGAAGATACTGGACAGCTGAGTGTGGAATGTCGAAATATTCCAATTAAATAACAAAATCTTGAAGTAATATTTAAACTCCAAATTCATTCAGATTATTCATTCAGATTATTCATTCAGATAAAGGCATTTTGATTCCAGGTCGTGATTCACCTGTGAGGAAAAGCAGACTATACTTTACTAATACGGGTTCACACAGCAAACAGCAGATAACAGCACTAGGTATTGTTGTGAGATTACTTCAGAAATCCTGACACATCTTCATTAGCTTCTTCATCCATCATTCCAAAAACCCTGCTCATTTTACACACTGCAGTAGCTGAAGTGTGTGTTAGCAGTGATGCAGTGCCTCTGCTCATTAGCATACAGCTTCAGCGATGGATGGATTGTTCTTCTGTTGCTCTCATCCTACAGCTGATTGATCTGTTAACAACTATTTCCCTTACAGACCTTTGATTGAGTGCCGCTTGTCTTTGCCTGAAAGGACCAGTATGTGTGTGTGTGTGTGTATTTGTGTGTGTGAGCGTGTGTGTGTGCGTGTGCGCGTGTGCATGTGTGTGTGTTGCTGGAGGCCAGCCCACAGCAGCCTCAGCTGGGTGTCTTTCAGCTCTCTATTTATGAGCTCTTCTTTACATATTCATTCTGCTACTGTTAAACAAAGGCCACAGATTGCCTTTCCCCCTCTGTGACTGTAGTGCAGTGTGTGAGTGTGTATCAGTGTGTGTCAGTGTGTGTCAGTGTGTGTGTGTGTGTCAGTGTCTGTCAGTGTGTGACAGTGTGTGACAGTGTGTGAGTGTTGATGATGGAAGAGAAACAGGAGAGCGTCTAGCTTTTAAGACTTTTTGTCTTTCTGTTTGTTTCATGTATTAATGTAAGAAAGGGTGCTATTTTAAATCTCTTCAGTAGAGAGGAAGCTTCAGTTTGTCAAAGTTACATGCTTTATTGACATTGTCATTGACATATCATGTCGCATTTTGCTTTTACCGCTACGCCAATGTTTTCATCTCAGCCGAGCGTAAAAAGTTTTTTGTGATATTTTAAAACAATATTTATTTCCAGTACTTTCACTCAGTTGTTTTGTGTGCAAATTATAAATGTGCACAGAAGTGCGCTAATATCAACACTTCCAGCTGCAGCTCATGGTTTCAAGTGACACATTTTTTGAATGCAAGATTTAAAAATCTTAACATAAGGTCCAGTTACAAGCTGTTTTGGGGGTTTTCAGCTACATCTCATGAACGGAGTTTTCTCAACTCCAAAGCGATTTTGTATATATTTTGGAGGGTCCATACAAATGATTTGAATATACTAATAGTGCTAATGTTGAGCAAAAGAGAGAGAGGGAGAGACCTGACAGCACAGTAGATAACAGGGCCCTTGTTGCCATGGTGAGAGGATTTGATTGGCGGCTGGGGGGGTTGATTGATAAGGACCCCCCTGCTATTCCGGTGACAGCTCCTGTCAGAGAGCCAGCTCGTCTCACATCAGATGTATCAACTGGTACAGCCCACTCCCACCCCCAATACACACACACACACACACACACACACACTGAGAAAACAGCCACAACATTAGCTTAACAACCCCTTTACCTCTGCTTCAGTCTGTCTCAGTCTTTAAAGGGGATGACACCATTTTAAGACTTCTTATCAGTACTCCTCAATCTATTATATTCAGTATAGATACTTTACTGCTTCAACAAACAAATGCACCCATGGACACCAACACTGTACTGTTTCACTTATTCTCACACTTACATAAGTGTATACTGGATATCTACTTTATAAACAGTATGTATGTTTGTTCAACTGTGAATATTTTTAATATACACATTTTGGTTTTAATGCTGCAACTATTTTGTGTTAATACTCATTACCTTTTAAATGTATATTTCAGGTATTTAGTGTTCTTCCACAACTACAAAGCATTGTGGGCCTGTCCATTAAAACAAAGACTACTGTGTCTCTATTAGAGTTGTCAGCTACTGAGGAGCAGGTGAGCATCATGCTGAGGAGAACTCTGTTATACTTTTTAATCAATACAAAAGATCATTAAATTTGTGATTAAAATGCACAGCTAGATGATTTTAGATTATGATTTAGACTAATGTTTAAAAAAATAATACATTTTCCCAAATCATCGAGCCTCCTCTCTGTGCACGTCTCTCAGAGCACTAGCTTTGAGGTCAGAAAGGCCAGGTGTCCCACTGAGCTCCTTGTTAACCCTGGCAGCTATTTCAGTCTGCTGATAGGCACACACACAGTGTGTTCTGGGAGCGTGAAGAGAGTTTAAATTAGAACAAATAGGCTATCAACTATCATTTTAACTTACATTCCAAATGTCTTTGGCCCACTACTGAATTATAAAGATGATGATCAGTTTCACCTTTGTGCATCCAGTACACAGAGAGGATCGGGGTGTGTTTAGCTTAGCTTAGTACAGTCTGCACTCATGCTAGTGCATCTATGAGGCTGGACTGAAGCAAAGTGGTGCTTTGAGGCAAATGCTAACGTCAGCATGCTAACATACTCACACTGACAAAGCTATAATGATGTTTAGTAGGAATGAATGCATATTGAATTGAATTTTATTTAAGTGTCATGCCAATGCGTGGCCCATATCTCGTGGCATTATAAGACTCATTTACATCAAACATGAACAATACTTTCCACTAGGGTGGTCACATATTCTATATCTGCCATCACTCAGTAATCTCCTGTTTTCAGAGTGATATACAGGTCAAATGGCTTCTCAGGTGTTTCTGTGTGGGATACCGTATGTGTTGCCAGTTTACATTGAAGGACAGTATAATCTCATGACACACTAACTTTGTATCCTTTTAAACAATCCTTCTGTCTGACTGCCCTCCTCTCCGACATACTGACAACTGATGAAGTCCCTCCCAGGAAGAAATGCAAATACTCTTGCAATGCAAATTCAAGTCCACTTGATGTGATAACTTCCCCTTTCTAACCACTAGCAAGTCTTTATCCACCATTTAATAATACATCCATTTATTTATTTTGTATTATTTATCTCAATCTGTAAAGTAACTAAAGCTGTCAGATAAATATAGTGCAGTAAAAAGTACAATATTCCCTCTGGGATGTAGTGGAGTAGAAGGATAAAGTACCTCAAATTTGTACTTAAGTAAATGTACTTTCCACCACGGCTCTCTAGTAATATTTGCACTTGACCTTTTTTGAAGTAGATTTGAGATGTTAACTTTTGATGATCACTTTTTTCTAAAATTTTGTATGTTATTTATTTAATTTTTCAAAAGCTATGAATTTAAAACTAATCTCCTTAAAAAGTCATTTTAGTTTCATATCCTTGTATTTATTCTATTCATCTTTGGTGTAGGGTTATATGGGGGCAGGGCTTTATATGTAGGCCATTTGCCAATGCCAAGAATATATCCCTCTCCTCTCTTTTTGCAATGGCGTTATCAGCAGTAACTGCTGTACGAGCGGCGGCCATTAGTTTGGACTCCCATGCACGCACGGCCGGCACGGCTACATAAATAAAGCACAGAGAAACTGGGATTACAACAGACACAGAGGGAGAGACACTTCACTCCACTTTATCTTTACATAGGAAATTGTTGTTTTTTGCTATATTAATGCTCTGAACGTTGTGTTAAAAAATTTTCAACATCTTATGTTAGTGAGTTAGTATAAAGTACAGCTGAGGCTGATAAAAAATGTCATTTGTTTTGCAGGTATTTGGCAAGCGACTCAATTTCAGCCAATATGTCCATTTTTAGATGAGCAGGGAGTTAGATGGTGATGTCACTGCCAAGGCGGAGCCGGCCACTTTGAGCTTCACAATGCCTCTTCAGAAACCTATGGGTGACGTCATGGAGACTACATTCACATTTTATACATTGGTCATAAACCAAAGGGTTGGTCAAATGAAAATATTGACCTGATGATGGCACTAGATCAGTCAGAGGATCAGAAATATGATGACAAAATTTCATGGAAATCCATCCAGTAGCTGTTGAGACATTTCACTAAAAATCTCAATTGTGAACCTCTTAGTGGCTAGTCTAGTACATCGTGTGAAGTCTAGTTTATATATTGTAATCCATCCATTTGTTCACAGAAGATTTATGCTTATCCTCTGGTGATCTCACGATAAGGACAGGATTTTAGAGATACTCCACAAGTCAACAGAATGCAAAATATTTGGGCCAAACCTCATTGTCTCAATAGGCTCTGAATAAGACTGCAGCCAAGCATATCCATCTTTGGTATGAGCATTCTGTACCACTGTAAAGTCGTGTTCAAACTGACATTAGCACTGCTACACTTGTTTCCAGAGAGAAGAGAGGAGGTTTTAGCGAATGAAATCAGGATAATGTCTGGAGAAACAGGTCCGCACATTGTCCTGAGTTTCCTTTGCACACATGAAGTACACAACAGGAGATTGTCTGTGTCAGAAGAATTCTCACTGTACTCCAGGCGAGGGGTGCAACTAGGTTGAGTGTGCAGGAGGCACAACATGACGCCGATTACTTGATTTTGTTAAATTGTAAAATGTTGACATTGTGTCTGGTATTGAATACACTATCTTAATACAATTGTGTGAAAAGCACAGAGCACTTGGAGTTTCAGCATGAAAGTCATCACACCAGTATGAGGGTGTCGTATGGTGTACAGATTGTAAAGCCCCCTGGGGCAAATTGGTCATTTGTGATACTGGACTATATAAATAACATTTGATCGACTGTTTGATTGAGTTTGGCATAGACTTCCATTCAGTTAGAGAGAGAAATATGAGAAGGTGTGTGCGGAGGAGTGCATGTGCTGTCAGTCCGTCTAGCTGGACAGTGAAGATCTCTGCTCTGTGGGTCTGCTCTGTGGGTCCTCGGGGTTATCAGAATTCTCAGATATGAGCAACATTCTCTGTCACCACCCAGGGCTGCCAGCTGACAGAGCAGAGCGGAGATAATGCATCCGATTGACAACCTCTTCTTCCCCCGCTTAGCTGTAGCCCTCCTGCACCCTTCAGGCATCCCAGTACCACCACAGAACATTCCACTGTGACTCTAGTGCTGCCTAAATACGGACGGAGGACTGAAGAGTCGGAGATTTGTAAATATGCCTGTAGAATATATTCTGATGGCTTTAGAACCAAAATGACACCTCAGTTTCCTGTGGGTCCCACCACCATGATGGGGTCAAAGGTCAAAGTTGTGCAGGATACTGACATAGGGCATATCATCATTATCATCATCATCATCATCATCATTATCATCATCATCATCTTTTATTCCATCGTTTGCGTTTGTATTTGTCTGTTGACAGGTTTTGTCATCGCAGTAGCGTTGCAACCGTGCAAGACGCAGTCAGGAAACTTTACAGATGTGTAGTTAAGATCAAAATGACTTAATTGACATAGTGACACAGTGACAGGATGCATTGACAGTTGTGTCATGATAGACAAAGCTCCCTTACATGTCACTTTTGAAATACAAGAAAAAAAAAACTGCTGTGCTGTGTCTATTTTTTGTGAATTCTCCCCTGAGTGTGCATGTCAGTGTGTTGAAACGACATTAAAGAAAAGTAATGTTAGCACTTTCTAAGTTGAATACAAACTTCACAGCGTGATGGTCGTCTCAAATAATGGAGAGTGACAGGCAGCTTATGGTTGATAGCTAACACTCTGTGGACATCTTGTATCATACAGTATGACGCTCCTCCATCAATAGTGCATCACAGAAGCTGACAGTGTGTAGCAATGCACCCTATTAAAATAAATAATGACACTCACTCAGAGGCTCGAGGATTAGAGGAGAAAATGTTTGATTATCTTGTGAAAAAGGAGACATATGCACATTAGCTTTTGTTCGTTATGCATTTTTAATTTCTCTTATCTTTTTGGGATAAGCATAAAAACTAAGCATTGTCTTTGAACAGCAAGTAGTTTTTTGCTTATTTCACTGTATAACGCCAGTGAATAACAAAACATTTCTTCAATGTTTTGTAACCCTGTGTGAATTGTCCATGCTCCATACTCCACACTAGAAGTGTCCTTTTTGTCTGTCACACCTATTGTTCTGTCTGACCCAACAAGCTCCAAATGTTATTAATCATAATTAAACAAAATTTGATGAGGTTTTGTATCTAGTCCAGTTTTGTCTTGGGATTGGCTCTAGAATGATCTTGTTGAGATGACCGCCATCTTGTTTTTTACACTGATAAGTGTATTGTGTTTTTCTTTACAAAAAACTGTTATTTTAAAGGCGATTCAGATTTAGCTGCATGTGCATATACATCCTGTGATATACAGTACAAATATATATATATATATATATATATATAGAGAGAGAGAGAGAGAACAATTAAATGTTATATGACAGATCACAACCAATACATACAACTATAAATCATAACAAATGTTATTTTAACACTCAGTGTGTAAACTGTGCAGAGGGGATTTAAGCTCCATTGCGTCCAATTCCTCCAGGGACAATGAACCAGTCCTCACAAAGTCAGCCTATTGTGTCACACCTTGTCACCTCTGCACTCAAATCATTTTCAAACACACACTTGAGTCTCAGTCTGTCTGTCATCAGCAGCCCGTCAGCGTGCTGTATGTCTGTCGGTTCACCTGAAGCTGCCTGCTGAGCCCTTTCCGGGCCGACCTGAGCCGTGCAGCTCCAGTCCTGCAGGTAGTGTGCAGTGCTGTGCTCCCGCTCTCGCCCCCAGAGCAGCGTATGGTAAAGCCATCAGGGCCAGCGTCCCTTTGAAGAGGGGGACCGAAAGAAACACAACAGCTCTGAACACGATGCCGCGTCTCTCCTTTCCACCAGACCGTTTTTTTTCTTTTCGTCTTCAAAACTATAACTCTGTATTACTCTCTGCTTTTTCCATTTATTTCCCTTCTTGCTTTCTGCCTGATCTCTCCCTCCCTCTCAGTCCCTCACTCATTCCACTTAACCCTAACCTGCCTCTTGATTCTGCACTCACTTTCTGACTCCATACCTTTCTATATTAACACTGATACTGAAAGCTTTTCCTCACCAGTCACAGAGATTAGCTATTTTCTGATCAGTGTAAACAGCAAAAGGATGCACCTAACAACATCACAATGGAACACTTTACATTTGGCCATGTACATTTCTCTTGTTCGAACAGATGTACTGGAACAGAAGCTAGAAATGGCAAAATCTAATTTCTTTCATTAGAGCTACTTTCATTCCTAAACACAAACTTTTGTTTTGCCGTTAACATTTAGATGTGTGTGTGTGTGTGCATGCGTGCGTGTGTGCGTGCGTGCGTGCGTGCGCGCGTGTGTGAGTGTGTGTGCGTGTGTGTATGTGAGTGTGTGTGTGTGTGTATGTGAGTGTGTGTGCGTGTGTGTGTGTGTGTATGTGAGTGTATGTGCGTGCGTGTGTGTGTGTGTGTGTGTGTGTGTGTGTGTGTGTGTGTGTGTGTGTCTGTGTGTCTGTGTGTCTGTGTGTCAGAGATGTCTCACATGCTGCTCCACTCAGCATGTGGTCCATTTGGTGGTCGTCCTCTCAGGAATGCGAAGTCCCCTGATGTTGTCCTGTGTGCTCACTAATGTCATTGTCATGGCACACTGCTCCACTTATATACGTCAATAAGTCTGCATCAGTGCAAAAGATGCTTGTTTATTGTGTTGCTTATTCACTGTGTTCGAAATTGTACACAGTTTGATGCCAAGAAACATCATTCAATCATTATTGATAACAATATTTAACTATTGTCACTGATAATTGATAAATGTTGCTTTTGACGTTTTTGTAAATGCTGTGAGCACCACAAACTAAATTCAGCTCCATTATATTGGGTTGGAGGCCAAAATCTCTAAACATGGACAAATACAACCAAAACTATATGCCTTTGTGTGTGACATGTTCGGTGTTCACAGGCTTCAAAGTGCATGACGCTCCGCTATGATAACTCTGCACCTCACAAGTTTTTCCCTATACCGACATTCTGGTCCAATGCAGGAAGTAGTGTGTCCTTTACATGGCAAAGTAAATGTGTGGAGGTCGGGATGGTGGATGGGGCTGGGGAAGTTTGTGTCGCATCACATTTCACCCTGACCTTTCCTGTACCATAGTTTCCACGCACAGATATTGTAGAAAAATTAAAACAATGCCATTTAGATATTAAAAATTTTTTTAATGGATAAAACATAAAGCACATGAAACGTCCTGAACATTGACATGGGACTAAATGATAAGGAGCAAAAACGTGCTGGGCTGGTGCTTTGCTGAAAGTGAGGCATTGTAAAAGGTGCTATGTAACTGGAGGCCATTTACCATTTCTGTAACATCCGTTTTAATCTCCACCTCTGTTGTAGGTGTACTTCTGCTACCCATGCTTTGAGATAGGTACTGATCAAAAGCTCAGCAGAAGACAAAAGACTCACAGAGGTGTGTGTTGATCAGAAACATCTTTCTCTCTCTGGAACACACACACATGCGTAGATCTATAGCGGTGGAATTAAGAGCAGTTGGGATTCAAATCAATTGAATAAACCACCTTACACACATAAACACACACACACACACACACACACACACACACTCCTCTCACCATGTGTCCATCAGTGTGAACCGAGCAGCTTCCGCCTTAAACCCACGCTGCTCTACTCACCACGAACAGTTTCCCACGCTGCTTTAGACTCGTCTACCTTACCGCCTCGCCCACGTCTGCACATGTGTGTGTGGTAATGTGTGTGTGGTAAAGTTCTATATTTTAGTATGGTATTATTGAATATGGAATATATCTGAGTGCACATGGAATTATTTCTTATCTGTATTCTTATCAACTTCTGTACATGCATCCCTGTGCCTGTGTACATTTAGAAGCGCGCGCGTCCATGTGCGTGCGTGTAATGGACTGCATTTATACAGCGCTATAAGGCTCCAGAGGAAAGCTTTTAAAGTACAGAATACCAACAGAATAAAACGTTCATTTTATTCTGTTGGTATTCTGTACACTATTGCATGTCTCCATCCGTCCTGGGTTTCTTTCATTTCTCCCTGTTGAAGGGTTTCTACTGGGGAGTTTTTCCTTTCCTGAAGCCAGTGTCTGAGGACAGAGGGTGTTTTATGATTTACATGTTGTAAAGCACCTGAGATTTGTGATATTGGGCTGTATACATAACAGATTTATGAACTCGATAGAATTACACTGAAGATTAGACAAGAAGCTGCAACCAACTGAACCAACCACGGAAACATGCAGGCCAGTACGCTGACAATTACAAAAAGCATGAACGCAATGTATTGTCATTTTTAACAGGAAGGTTAATGTACTTTTCTGCTGGCTGTCTTCCATGTTTAAAGGCTATCAGTAGGAAAGAGAACAGAATGCATGTAGGGTGTCAAACATCTACATCTTATGAAGCTCAGCATAAGTTCAATGAGGAAGACGACCTTTATGTCTCCTTCATTCTGAATTCTCTCCTTCTCTCCTGCTGCTGCAGCTCATTATGGGCGTCCACTCTTTTAGGTAACCAACTAGATTTTGCCACGATCTCCAACAGCCAATCATGGTGCAGCTGCGGCCCTCCTCCACCCCGTCTACCTCCAGTCATCATCTCCAGAACCCAGGTCGAGCTCATCAGAAGTCCACTCATCAAATCCAGATCTTCACCATCCTCTTCATCCCATCTCCATCCCACCGTGTCTCGGCCCCATGGGGGGGTTTCTTATTCTACAAACGTACATGTGTTTGTGTGTTCCTTTCAGGTCATCTGCCTCTGTGTGTGCTCTCAGAGTAACAGCTCAAGTCATGAAACACATGTGAGGCCCTCTGTAGAGACTCTTGACCTCTGCATCAACATGATCCTGTGCCACCAGGTCAGAGTTACAGTCCAGCACTGGCTCTGGGAGGGGACAGTGTGCAGGATCTGGGTGTGTAATTAGATGTGTCAGAGTCACTTTGGTGGTCCTTCCTTACCCCTCCTACCATGACACCCACACACTGGAAGGGCATCACAAACTCTTAAATGGTCTTTTTGTCCCATGAACAAGTGAGTTTGTGACTACGTGTGTGATTGTTGGAATGAATGGATCGTCATACGATAAGAGCGACATTTCTGGTTAATCCTTCGTGTCTGTGTTGTTTGTAGCGTACTTGAGTTGCTCTTGCTTAACTGAGCTACTGTTATTCTTGATCACAGCGGCTAACTACCTGTCGTATATCTTAAACCTACACTAGTGCTTCTTTAGCACTTACAACTCTCTCCTTCAATTTCTTTTCTTGGCGACTCTTTCGGTAAATCCAGTTTTACACTCCTTCCGGCTCTGCTAACGTTAGCTTGGCAGCTAGCGATGGCAGCTCTCTCTTCCTTTTCTCATCTTTCCTGCTCGGTGTGTTTCATGTTTAGCTATTCCTCTGCCTCCTTTAGAGATAATGGTACATGTATTAAATGTAGTTTATATTCAGGGTTGGAGGAGAGTTTTAGAGGGCTAGAAGCACCATGGAAAGTCAATTAGGTCCTGTTAGCTGTCCCACCACCAACCGCTTCCTGTTTCTAACAGGTTCTCCCCAGTCAGCGACACCCGCTGAGAAGCCAACTCTGATTATCGGTAGCTCAATTATGAGGTACGTGAGGTTTGAGAGACCAGCGACAATAGTCACGTGCATCCCAGGGGCCAGAGCAGGAGACACAGAAGCACATTTAAAACTGCTGACTAAGGCTGAACGTAAATACAGTAAGATTGTTATCCACGTCACCTATTACAGTCTGTCCGTCCTGGGAGAGGGATCCTCCTCAGTCTCTCCCTGAGGTTTACAACATGTTTCCTCTTTAATTGTGGGGTTTCTTTTAGGGAGTTTTTCCTTGTGCAGTGCGAGGGTCTAAGGACAGAGGGGGTCGTATCCTCTACAGTCTGTAAAGCCCACTGAGACAAATGTATAATTTGTGATATTGGGATATATAAATAAACTTAATTTGATTTGAATTTGATGAACCTCAAAATAAATTGATCCACTGATTTACAGAGGTCAAATGTAGGACTATGGCAAAAGTATTTTTTATAAACATATAACTATATTATACAGTGCTATAAGCAGATTATAACGCATAATGAGTATGTTTAAAGTGCAGTAGAAACATCATAGAAAGTGTTACCTTTATTTTTATATAAATGTATATATATATATGATATATATATATATATATATGATATATATATATGAAATCCTTTTAACTTTGAGCACAGCGCCTAGTCGGGCAGCAGCGCTCTCTCCAGAGGAAAACCACAGCACAGCCAGCACAGAGCGGTTTTACCGCTGATCATGTGAAAGCAGTTTCAGGATGGAGATACTCTGCAGAATCTTCTCCTGCAAAGATGACTTCACTGTCAGACTCGGGGCCGAACACATCCAGCTGTCAGAGCACTGGGTTGCTGCTGAAGCCTCTGTGCTTGGTATGTCGTCATGTGGAATGGGTATCACCAGCACGTTCCTTAAAGGAGGGTCTATGTGGCAGTGGGGTGTGGTGGCTGGGGAGGAGATGGGAGTGGCTTAGCTGGAGGCCAGGCAGCTGGACGGAATCAGGTAATCAGTCGCACATTAAAAGCACGCCGATGACCTGGTTCTGGCTTGCAGTAGGCTGGGTTCCTGTCGGAGAGAGACGGGACTGAGACGGGACTGAGACGGGAAATGAGACGGAGACGAGACGGAGACGGAGACGAGGCGGAGACCGAGCCGCCTTCAATAAACTGTTTTGCGCTCCCAAAAGAACGCTCCCTCTCTTCATTTCCTCCGCTTCTGTTTCCCTGTGTGAGCGCACCCGCTCACAGTCTATTTATCTATTTGTTCAAACACAGCAGGCCAATATTAGAGACTCACCCTCTCTGCCTCACCCTCTCTGTCTCACCCTCTCTGCCTCTCTCTGTCTCACCCTCTCTGCC
>CALSBV010012200.1:331221-344696 GCA_943590825.1 Bovichtus diacanthus | reverse complement strand
ACACACACACACACACACACACACAGACACACACACAGCCCTCCCTCTCTGATCTGTAATGACTGTAGCATATGCTGCATGTATGAGGGAGGGCTGTGTGTGTGTCTGTGTGTGTGTGTGTGTGTGTGTGTGTGTGCGTGTGTGTGTGTGTGTGTGTGTGTGTGTGTGTGTGTGTGGCTGCATAGGGAAGCCTTTATACATGTAATTTTTCCCCATCTGTAAATCTCCTCTGAACATTCGCACTGACTGTGTTTCTGTGTGTGTGTGTGTGCGTGTGCGTGTGCGTGTGTCTGTGTGTGTGTGTGTGTGTGTGTGTGTGTGTGTGTGCAGAAGAACGGGCAGGGCCGGGACTGTATCTTCACAGAGATCGTGCTGGAGAACAACTACACGGCTTTGAGGAACGCGCGCTATGAGAGCTGGTACATGGCCTTCACGCGCCGCGGGCGCCCCAGGAAAGGTTCCCGGACGCGCCAGCACCAGCGCGAGGTCCACTTCATGAAGCGGCTGCCGAAAGGGACGCAGCCCGCCCTCACGAGCCACCACCGCCCGTTCGACTTCATCCACTACCCGTTCAACCAAAGGACTAAACGCACGCGCTACTCGGAGCGCTGAAGAGGGACGACAGAGCAGACGGAGAGGAAGAGGAGGAAGAGACAGACTGACAGAAAGACCCTCTGCTCTCCACATTTTATACTGAGCATTACTATATCTTGATATGTAGGTTGTTTTATATTTGTGTCCAGGTAAAAAAAAAGCTGTGCATTGACAAAAACGCGAGAAATTTATTTTTGTACTTCAGACTTAGTTTTTAGATGCACACAACTAAAGGTCTGACTCGGGAGGTGTTAGAGTGCGTTGTGTAGATTTTTTATTGCATTTGACCCGTGGAGTCTGTGGTTGGACTCTCCCTGCTGCTCAAGGACACTTGAAGGCCTGATTGACGCACTACCAGGAGCACCACGTTGCATCCGGACATCTCTATCTTCTCTCACAGTGATGGAACAAGGTGGCAGCTACATTTGATAATCACAGGTTTCCTGTTGTGACTGTAATGATAATGTGCCCCTCTCCCTCTATGTTCCTGTAGCCCCCTGAATGTCTGTTTTTATACATATATAAATATATTTTTATTTGAGGATGTGTAAAATAATTTTAAGGATGAAATATTTATTTAAAATGTGTAATAAATGTACATTAAAATACTGATATTAAACTCTTGTTTGGTACATGCTTGCAGTGGGCCCATTTGTGAAACTGAGAAGACACCGAGGGGCCTGCTGAGCAGCCTCCTCTGCATATTACTGTGTTAGTCTGATGAGATGTTGGAGAGGAAATAAACAACTAATGACTTATTTTGTTCTCTCAGCTTAATAATGTGTGTGCAGAATCCAAGCATTAAATACTGTTTATTATATGTGTAAGATATATCAAAGATACACAATGCTAGTACCGTCTGACACGGACATCCTCCTCTATATGAGCCAGGTGCGTTTAATACAGCATGTTTAATGCTATGTCCTCTTCATTAATGTGCACACATCATCCATTCATTGTCATACATTAGTTCTTTGTGTGTGTGTGTGTGTGTGTGTGTGTGTGGCTCCTTTGTGCACTTGCTGCTCTAGCTATCCCTCTTTAATATCAAATGTTTCAATGTGCTTTTCCTGAAACAGAGGTTCAAACCTGTTTGGAAAAACTAAAAGGGAGGTGCCCATTAAATTCATTAAGTATTTAAAGTATGTACTTTCCAATTACAATACCATTTCTTAACTATTTCTTGTTGAACAACATAGGGCTGTTTTTGTTCTCTGTACATGCATGATGCTGCCAGACCTGGCAACCTAACGGTGGTGACAAAACAACATTTCACTCTCAGAAAGAAAGCAATTGAGTGTGTTTCCCAAAATGTTGAACTACTGCTTGTAATAAATGAAGTACAGAAAGCTCTGAGTCATGCACTGAATGCTAATTCATACAACTTTATTACATGGAGGTAAGTAATGAAACCAAACTAAAACATGAATAGTTAACAAACTATTATATAACATAAAGAACGTAGTGTTGTCACAATGCTGTTTGATTCAATATAGACCATCTTAGACATTGTTTCTACCTAAAAGTGAAGCCATGATGTGTGAACCAGCCCTGGCCAGACATACAGCTTGTTTGTTGTACAGCCAGCTCTCCAGCCCTGTCTTCCTCTTATGCAGTACAGGCTGGTAATTAGAGGCCTTCACAGGTCTTCACATTTGTAAAAAGTGTACCTTAAACAGAAGGTCCCATTATAAAACTAAACAGGATGAGTCTGACCCTCTTCTTTACACATTGAACCCCCTGAAAATCTCCACATCCCTTTTTCTCAATCACTTTGAAACAGTCTGAACATTCTCTCCACTGTAAGTGCCACTGTCCCAATAGTTTAATGGGACATCACAACTGTATTGCCTGTCTGCAAAAGGTAGCTGTTAGTAACTCACCCAAAACATTTTATTCATGTTCGAAACTGAGTTACTGTGTTAGTAAATTGGCTAATGCCACTACAGAGAAAAGTTATTTGTCATTGTTGAGCCGTACTGCTCAAAATATTTAGATGTTTTTTTCACCTGGAAAAGTTTCTGTTTTATTCTACTTGTTGGTTGACACTGACTGTTTACTGTACTATACAAGAATGTCAGTTGTGTCTCGCTGAAAGCTATTGTGTATCGCACTGAGCTTTTTTAGATTTAGGTAGTAAAGTCAAAACTGTGCAATACTGCAGTACACAGAAAAAGGATATGCACATGTCAATGTATACAGTACATTTATTTGTGTAGCAATGTGTTACATGTTCTGTAAATAGAAGATTCACCTCTGATCTTCATATACAGTCGTATACATTGAGCCAAAGGGAATGAGAAAAAGTGTAAGCATGTATTACTATGGTGCTTGTGCGCCCCTTTAACATGGAGGCCTTTCCCAGCACCACGTTGTGGCCCTTGCAATAATGAATCCGGTCTGAAACCCTGATTTAGACAAAGGCCTCATTGCGTCTAATGGCACAGTTCAACGCATCTCTAGACCATTTCATAGCATATGGATTGCAGGGTTTCTCGAGCTTGATTTTATTTGTTGTTGTGCTTCTTTACTAGCTGTTGTTAACCATCTTACACCAGAAGCTCTTAAGTGAGCAGAAAGGAAACACCGTGGCCTTTGCTTTCTCCCCATATGAAACCTGACCAGGGAAAGCTAACAGGGAGGGTATTCTTAGTCTGATCCCAACATGGATAACAAGGTCACTCCCCCTCCCATTCTAGCAGATAGCAGCATGTCAGTGTCAGAGTGCTTTGCTGTGGTGGGGATGATACCGCTGTGTTTGTTTTTAGGCTTTAGCTTCCATCAGGTTCTGTAACTCTCAGTATCTCCACTGCTATTCTTTCATCTCCCGCCTTTTGACACCCCAGCTTTAATCTGATTGGACAGTCTCACCAGGCACTAGTGTGTGTGTGCGTGTGTGTGTGTGCATGCGTGTGTGTGTGTGTGTGTGTGTGTAAAAGACTGTCATTTTCCAGTGTATGGGTGTGATATTGCTCATGCATTGGTCCAGTTACTGTCATTTACCTTTGATATGACAAGATTATGCATTTTGATAGAAAACAATACTCAATGAACAATAATAATAAGTAAAATTATTTTGAAATAGAAAGAGTTTATGAAAGCTAATTTCTGAGCGTGATGATTTATCATAAATTATGTTGGGAACCACATATAAATAATGTAAAAACTGTAATCATTATCTGTGCAAACTGCACTGATAATGTTCAGAGGTTGTTTGACATCAGAGAATCCGGTATGATTTGAGGGGAATAGGTATGTTGAAAAAACAAGGGTAAGAACAAATACAAAAAGTAGACGTAAATCTGCCAAAGGGGTTAACTTGTGGAATGGTTGAGACAATGATATAAGAATGTGTAGGTCACGTAACACACAAAAATGTTAAAATGTTAAAAAAATAAGGTGGTAAATTTACATTTCACTGAGATGTGATTAATATTTTGTATGTAACGTTTTGTTCCATTTTTTCCTGTAAACCTAGCAATGAAAGGGTTGCCTTTTAGTATATGATATGTGAAAAGGGTGGGTTAGCTGAATATGCCTCAGTCTCCATCTTCAGCCGACAGATTTTCAATATTATGTTTTTGTTTTGTTTTCCCTTTAATTAAATGCCTTATTTTTATTTCTTCATTTTTATGTGAATTCTTTTTGGAAAACTTTCAATAAGGACCACTTTCACAACAGACTAAAACACACCCCAGTATACTGCATGCTTGTCTTCGGAGCTCATCTGTCATCATGGAAATCCATTAAATGATCTTTGTCATGATAAAAACCTTTTGTGACCCTGCACTTGTGGACGAGTTCCTCCACTAGTTAATCCTGACCTCTGAAAGGCTGTCCAACCCAAAGCACTGAATTAAATGGTCTTGACAAAACTTGACATTAATCTGCTTAACTCCATCCACATTGGATTAACAGAGGGATCTGTCCCTGAGGACTTCCCATAGAAGCAGACTCAATCAAAGCCAGTGCTTTGTGATAACGCAAAGATGTAACCTGATGGCAATAGAACAGTACTGATAAGATGCAGTTTTATAGTTTTAAAAAGAGTATGGTTTTGCAGATGACTCCATAAGGTTATGGTGTTGTAGTGGAACCTCTGGAAGACCAGTAGACTTTGTGTAAATTGATTCAATTAGGGTCCTAGTCTTCCCTCTCCATTACAGCCCTCACCACTGCCTCCAGTGTCTGTAAAGTCAGAGTGAAACTCAGTGAAATGGCTTGTGGGAAAAATCACACCTTCTGTGTCGCCAATGTTGCCGTGCAAATGTGGAACAATTCCAGTGCCGAAAAACGGGGGTAACATCGCTTTCATCCATTTTTATTGAGCTGCAACCATCATTCTTAACCCAGGATAAACAAACAGAGCGACCTTCTTCATTTGCTTAGGGAGCAATTTAACCCCTGCCTCGACCCCCCCTGTGGAGGCCGTAGAATAGCAGGGGTGGCCAGAGAACATGACCCTGCCTCCCTAAGCAGCCTCGAATGAAACAAGTCGACACAGAAGATGCCCCCATCAAAAAGCACTTCCAACCTCCAGACACTTGTATACGCTCGGAAACATTCGGTGAAATGAGGATGTTCACAGGGAGCAAACAGCGTTGACCCTCTGGGCTGACAGCTATGAGCTGTAGATGGTGTGCGAGTCATAAAGCAATAGTAATCTGAACTTCTCTTTGGACCTTTGTCAGTTATATAATTTGCTCATCAGGTATGGAGATACCTCCAAAGTTTCAGTACATTTGGAACCACTGTTGCCCCTTCAGAAATTGAACGATTGTGATAGATTACGAGGTACAGTATACTCAGAGTATCAAGATATAATTTTCTCTAAGAAAACAAGTAATTTAAAGTCTATGCTTTAGCAGTGGCTGAGACATTTACAGATAACAGAGTGGTGTCAAGGGAAATAAAGACTACACATATTCACTTTTAAATATTTAACAGGTTTTTGTTGGATGTCCTTGGTTGCTCAGTTGTAAAAGTTAGAATTTTAGATCTGAATTTCATCAATCTAACCTATATGTTTAGATCAGAACATGACCAACTGAATCAGGGTAACTTGAATACGTTTTTGAATATTGGACACTTGAACCTTAAAAACACTTTCAGAGAACTCAAACAAAATAAGTACAGATAGATGTTTTTCTAAAGTAAAATATTTCCATTTTTTAAGCTCTGCTATTTAAATTTCAACATTTAGTGCTCAGTAGATTCAATGTCAAAATGGTTTGTTCCAGTGCTCCCTTTTATCTCCCTCGAATGATTGTTTTTTCCTTTTCTTTCTCTTTTTCAGTTGTGTGTTTTTTAGTGTCATTGTTTTTTAATCCTGTGTTCCTCTTTGTATTCTCATATTGGTTGTTTTACTGTAAAACTACTTCTCATATACAGTTACACACTTAGAATTAAAATATCAAGACTTTTGTGTGTATTTTTTTACAAATAAATTGCTCAATTGTAACAACAACACAAAATCTGTATATAGTCTACAGGATGTTGGTGTTTAAAAAAGTTTAATATTGGATCACCTTGGTCATCAGCAGCTTAAAAGGCTGGCTATTATTTAACATGTTTTAATACTGGTAACAGTAGACTATATGAGTACAGTACAGACCTTTTTTATTCTTCAGTTTGGAAATCATAAAAGTCATATCTTCAGTATTTTTCTGAGAATGTGGAGGTTTTAAGAACCTGGGGGGTTCACATTTTATTGTATGGAACTACTTGATATAACTAGCAATGACACTTTTAAATTTGCATTAACAGTAAAACTGGAAAATGTACAATGTACAAAATCTTTAATATTGGATTTGTCTTTCTGTGACTGTTATCAGAGAGCAATGGAACACCTTGTATCTGCTGAGTGACTACCAGCAGTGACTTCAGACTGTACTGTACTGAGTTTGTCTGAGGATGTTCAGATGTATTGAATATAGAAGCAATAAGATGGATTTATTCTCTATCAAAAATGACAGGCCCATTAAATCCAAGCCCCCATTCAGCAGTGCTAACAAAAGCCACCAGTCCAACCAGGCTGGATAATTGAAACGCAAACAACTGATCAAAGTGAAGCTCCAGCTCTGCAGTTTCATTGTTTATGTGCGGGCCTTATGCGAGACCTGTTGACTTTTCCAATTGGAGCTGTAAACTTTTGTTTGTCCATGCATTTCCAAGACTGATTGTCAGTCTGATCTGAACAATTACCAGCTAAATGTGTTTGCCAGCTCCGGCAGAGCCCCCCTCCCTTTTTGCTGCCCTAAAAAGATCAAAAGGGAAGATCCCCCTCCCTTCCATAGTCCCCTTGAAACACCCCCACCACAACCCCCAAACGTCCCCTCCACTCCCCGTAACTCTCAACCCAACCTCTTCATTTCCTTTTAGCCATGAGAGTTCAGCTGGAAAGCCAACCATAAATGATTTTTTTCGACGGCCCAGTGTTTGGGACATGGCCTTTTAGAGAGCACAGCTTTCAACAAGGAGACATGTCTTTTTTTTTTTTTTTTAAAGAAAGAAAGAAAAACGATCTGCATATTTCAATTATGTGCGGTTGTGCTCAGCTGATCAAAGAGCTGCAGGGATGCCACTTGTAACTGAAGGCTTGAAGACCCTCATGATGTGAATGAGTACAAATTGATGCTAGTGATGCTAAACGGTTAAGCGCCTCACAAAATGTCATGAGGTCAATCAACTTTTGGTAGTCATTTGACCGTGACGCAAACTTGGCAGTTTTAGTGGCTAAACAGCCCTCGGGGCTGTGCTGAGCTGGACTCCACTTTCAATCTATTTTACAATGTCTGTATGAATCACAAGCTGAGGAGCTGATGCATATGTGTGTCAGGAAAGACATTTATATCAAACAAAATCTAGTGTCATTGTCTGTTGAAAGGATTCCCTGGATTATTATACACTGAAAAACATCTTTAATGAAATTGACGAAGCAGACACATTTTTGTTACTGAGCAAGAGGTAGACCATGAGTGCTGGTGAAAGCCCTGTAAAAAGTTTATAAGTGGATCTTGAGCTAGGATATTTTTGTATCTTTTAAGCTCAATAATAACAAAACAATATTTAAATTTTGGTGAAATGACCCTTTAAAACCAAAATAAAATAAAAAATGTAAAGACCCATGTTAGAACTTGAAATGAGGAGTTCAATGAATGTCTGCCTGGGGGTTAAAATTCTCTTGGAAGCTTCTTTTTGTACTTTGAAGAAAAGTAAAAATAGAAGTCAAGGTTGCTTCTGACAGTTATATTATATTATATTATTCTGTTGTCTATGTCACAATGCCGACATCTGTTTGATCATTTTCTGTTATTCCTGTTCAGATAGCTGCTATTACCCACCTGCCCTGTAGTGGCCCTCAGTCACCAGCACGTCTGTTCCACATTCCCTCATTAGCCCCCTGCATGTATACCAGCCCTCTTCCTCCAGTCTTTTGCCAGATCGTCTATGTACAACCCAGTCTTAGTGCTCCAGCCATACTTCCTGTTTCTCGCCTGCCTCTTCCTGACCACAGCCTGTTTCCGGTTCCACCTGCCTGCCCCTCGTCTGCTGAATCTGCTTGGCTGATTGATAAAATTTTCCCAAACTTCTTACCAAGTAAACAATTATTGTTTACAACAAAAAGTACACGTACCTGTTTGCAGAACATCTAGTACATTTAACATTCATCTGATAAACTCCCCACAGTCACCTGTTATTCTTGGTTACCCATGGCTTGTTAAACTCAACCCTCATATAGACTGGTCTGCTGGGATTATTCTGGATTGGATTACTTTCTATCATTCTGCCTGCCCTGTCTCCTGCGCCATTTGATACTTCCATCTCCTGAGTTTCCAGACCTTTCCGGGGTGCCCCCTGAATATGTTTACTTAAAAGACATTTTCAGCAGCTTTCTAACTTCTACATACAAATTTTCCATAACCACAGTCTTGTTGCCACCCGCTTACATTCCCTTACCTCTTGTGTCTCTTCTTTTCAGTGGTTTCCCCAAACAGAGGAGGCCTTCCAGATTTCCAAGCGCCACTTTACTCCAGCTTCCACCCTGATCCTCCCAGATCAAAAATTGCAATTTGTCGCCAAGGTTGACGCTTCTGTGGGGGTAGGAGCCATGTTGTCCCAGTGCTTGGCCACCAGGGCTCGAGACTATCGACAGGTGGTTTTGTCGATATTACTAGCATTGCTGCGTATAGCAAGTGACACGCTGAATGAACCAAGCGCCGGACTAATGTGTAATATTAGTCTACGCATCATCTCATGCTGTTACTATAGTTACTAACACGCTACTCATTGCGAGACATACTACTAAAAATATGAAGATTCTGAAAGGTTCCCGCAGTACGTTCTGGAGGTACCGGTCCATCTATCCTCTGTCACAAGCTAAGATCTGAGGTAAGGACACATTTAAATGGAGAGCTGTAGCCAAGGCGGCAAAGTCCTGCGGTGTGTTTGGTTCGCGGAGCTAACAGCTAACGTAACAGAGCTAAACACAGAGGAAAATTAAGCGTTAACAGTGAACTACAGTTTCGGCCCAGTGTCCATAAAGCCCTTTGTTTCTGATAGAAAAGTGCTGGTGCAAGGAGCGCTCCCCTCTTGGGTTAAAAATAACATTTCTAGCAGAGAGCCCTGAAGGCTAACTTCTCCTGTGTGCACTTACAATAAATACAGCCTTAAAAGTACAGCTCTCACCAGCAACATTCAGAGCCACTCTGCTTCCACAAAAAGGCTTTTCTATCTTTATGTGACATATTAAACAGGTCATAACAGACAGTCACGAAACAAGGGTCTCCTCCATTTTCTTGGTGACCGTGGTGACGAGTCCCGCCCCATCTAATATATAATTGGTTCCCTGAAAAGTAGAGACGGGGACAACACCAGCGACTTTATGAACAGTTCAGAGATATATGGAAAGTTTACAGTTAATAAAATTGCAAGTACTTCAGCTGTGTACAGTTTGGAGGTAAAATTACTTTGAGTTTAGAGTTACAGACACTTTACAGCAGTGTTTATATTTTACCAGACTTCTGTCAGAGATGACTGTTAGTCCTGTTCTATACTGATGTACACTGCTGAGTGAGGGGCATGTATCTTCAAGTAGCTGTTATTTACAAAGTGCTTTACATAAAATAAATAGAAATCCATAAAATTCAACACTTAATTTAGTTATAATCTGAATTCTTTTTTTAAACCGATAATGTTAATCCTTAAATTTTTTGTGTGAATTCTTTTTAGCTAGGGCTATGAAGCATAACGCAAAAGACATTTTTTCTTGAATGGAAAAAGTGGTATTCATTCATGCCAAATAAATATAATTATTTCCTGAGCATTTTAATGGTGTTAGAGCGGAATTACGACATTGGGGAGCTTCTGGTGGGTTAAATTGGCATTTGAGGAGTGGAGACCTTGGTTGGAGGAGGATAGGCAACACTTTCTGGTGTTGACTTTCCACAATAACCTGAAGTACATCTGGACAGCCTCCGCCATACTCTGGGGTGTCTGAAACAGCGGTTCTTGTGGCTCACCATGGAGTTCGACATTGGGGGAGTTCATGGTTGAAGTCCTGTTCGGTCCTGCTTTGCACATCTGCCCCGACTGGAGGACCGCTGAACTGCATAGAACCCAGCTCCTTGCTACCGCGTAGGGAAAAGGTCACTTCCATTGAAAGTGGAATCCCGTAAACTGCCGATTAATTTGCCCTTTACCAGTTTTCAAGGTCATCAACCCTGTCAGTGGCTCTCAGCACTATGCCCAATGGTTCTTATTGAAGATGTAAATCTTTAAAAACATCTCACAAATATATAGTTTAATAAAAATGTTTTAAAAAGTTCAGTAATGTCTTTAAGCAACTGGTCACTGTAGTTTTTAAATAATGTTTCCCAAACAGGAGGACATTTTTTGGGGACTATTTTCAGTGGTGAATGCATCAAATTGGTGAATTGTACTTAACCTTTTATCTGCACTGTCCCCTTTGCTGTTGTAGCGCTGTAAATTTCCCCGCTGTGGGACGAATAAAGGTTTTCTGATTCTGATTCTGATTCTGAACATTTGTTTTTCTAGTAAGTATTTTGGGCAGCAGCAGGATGGTGTATGTAAGATTGAGTCAAAATAAAGTAAAGCGTGTGTGTTCATGGTAATGACGGAACATGTCAGCCAGTGCAACAGTGTTGCTCACTAATGAGTTTTAACAACAGTGGAGCTGTACGGCACAGAGGGAGAGGATATCAGGCTGTGATATACACACTATACTTGTTAGGAGATACCTTCAATGTTGGTTTGGATCTGCACATAGGATTTAATGACAAAACGAAACATATAGAATATCAGCAGACATAATAATTAAAGTATGTGAAACCTGGCTTATGATGAGCTGCAAACCAGACTGTGCTGGTTCATCAGACAACTTGTAACTAGTTGTAGTACTCTGCAGGTCTATTGGAGGATCTACTCTCGCACTTAGCTCTCTTTTCTCTCAGCGTTGGTAACCATGATAGGCATTGGTAATCTTCTGAGTGACATTGTCAAAAAGTTAATTATTTTATTTTTGTTTTTTCTTCATGTTCTTAATTTCTTGACCATCTTAATATTTTATTATGTATTCTACTCTTAATTGCTCCATTCTTATGTCATTGTTTTAGCATGTTTTATTGTTTAATTTTATGTTTTTATTATTATTAAAAGTGCTATGTAAAGTGTTATATGAATAGTTATTATTATCATTATTGTTAGCTTAATGAAAACCCAACTAGGAGTGCAATTCAGGAATACTGGGAATACAGCGAATTGCTTTGGCTAGGTAGCGAAGGCCAAATACACACACACACACACACACACACATATATATATATATATATATATATATATATATATACACAGTATATAGCCTCAATACACCCTCAATGAATGTTAGGACATGAAAAAGACTCAGTTAACATAGAAGAGAGGATGGTCATCTACAGCGTGTGGAGGAGGTAAGAGCAGAGCAGTATGTACAAACTATGAAAACTAGTTTCTGCTAGGGAAAATGATATCACATGTACGCTCTGAATGTAAAGTTACAGGGAATGCAGAACATATGCTCATGCATTGTGAAAGTTTAGGGAGAAAGGAAAAGACTAAAGATTGGTTAAACAGGAAGGAAGTGGGACATTGCAGATGTTCTTGGAACAACAGGAGATGGGCTGCAGGACAAACAAGCAAATGTGGAATATGACGAATTAGGAGTATATAATAGAAAATAGAGATATTTTTTTTTTGGTTTTGTTTGTTTGCTTGTTTTTTTGTCTTTAGTTATTAAAACTATCATTTAATTATTACTTTATTGACTTAATGAGGTAAAGTAACCCAGGAACAACATCCAATGCTACATACTCCGGTACAGTAGGAGGCGGTATCACCGTATAAGTAACGGTTACAACCCGCTACAAAACTACAAGAAGAAGAAGAATACACCAGGGCAGCTACAGTACATACTAAACGTTTTTTTTTTTTTTCTAAGTACGTGAATTGCAGAGAGAATCCAGCGCCATACGTCATTAAGCGTCCAGTCACGTAGGGGTAGTCGTCATCAGCGGTCAGGCCGTCGCTGGGCTGACTTCCTGTTTCCTCTATCCTGCTGCCAAAGATGACACCTTTAGTTTACTGTGTTCAACACGTATTTACAGAGCAGCTGCAAACAAGTTCCCCGGCCGACAAACTGCCTGCTCACCATGCTGCTGCCCCAGCTGCCGGAAGACGTTCTCTATCATATCTTGTCTTATTTGGACTACACATCTCTCAGTCGCCTCGCTGAAGTTTGTAAAACTATTAACCGCTTTGTAAGCCGGGACGCTGTGTGGAGGAAGATTGCCAAAGAATGTTTAAACACTGGAATTACTCGGAATGGGACGGACATGTAAGATAACAGTCGCACACTGATGACAGACCTGATGTGAATGTATAGCTTAGCATTAGCCTGAGCTGTGTTATGATGCAGGTTAGTCTTATTACCGCCCTGTGTACGGCAGCAGGGCACACTACACCCTCACACTAATGCCTTTACACTGTGACTGTGCTTGGACCTTCCTGAGTTCTAGCTGCAGGCATTCTGAATACGTTGTGTACCTGTCTCTGTTCCTCATTTTACTTTGATCAGGAATTGCATCACAGACCATTTTTCAACAGTAGTTGTCTGTTCATATTTTTAGCATTTAACATCTTAAAGGAATACTTGACACCCAAAATGATAATTTATCAGTTACTCCCCTCGTGTTACCTTCACAAACACATGAATTCAGTAAAATCTTACTATTAAAAACATTTTTTTTCCACACAAACAGTACTCACAGAGGTGCAAGTGTGAGACTGTTGTGTAATAGTGAAGTTTAAGTGAAAATGCCTTTGTTTCCATCAGACAATAAACCTGGAGGTTTCTGGGTAAAATGGGTTGAAATTCTCAAAGGAATACAGTAACTTTTGGAGCAGAGTTAAAGGAAACTCGCATACTATACATCCTCACAGTGCTCTCTGTCCTCCCCTTTGGACATGGGCTCACTCACCACATTTAAATGCATAATCTGCTGTTCTAGATGAGCACACGGACAAGAATTACATTGTTATCAGTGTCAGAACAGTTTCTGCCTCATGTCTTCTAAATTGAACAGAAGTAAATCCTCATGACATGTGACAGGTCCTTTAGAGAGCGATGATGCTTTTTATCCTCAAACAGCCTTGAATTCATACCACGGCCACAAAGATTCTGTCTGATGCACAAGCACTTTGCTGTTTATCCTGTTTCATAAGATGTGCCTTATAGATATATATATATATATATAGATAGATATAGATATAGATATATATATATAGATATAGATATATAGATATATATATATATAGATATATATATA
>CALSBV010012200.1:305901-316221 GCA_943590825.1 Bovichtus diacanthus | reverse complement strand
GTGGAGGCGGTATGCTCTGAGAGCAGCAGGCAGACAGTCGTTGATGTAATTGACACAGACTAGTGACAGTAAGACATGACACCAGCAGCTCAATATCTAACTTGGCTAAAGTTGATATACTCTCTTGAATAATGTTTGTGGAGCTAACCTCTCTGTGGTTGAGATTAGGGTAAGGACAAACAAACTCACATGCTCACCTGCTGAACACTGGCTGTACTGTTTGCTTCTACTTTACCAACCTGTACAGACTCAGATTGTTGCATCATGCTGCGAGGCGAACACACAATGTGACCAATCAACTGTCAGACAGAGCTGACGTATCCCAACTCGTAATCAATGAAGTTACTAGATGATGTGGTAGATAGTAGCCTATCACGTCACATGTGTGGGCTTTGCTTTGCGTGCTATAGCACCTCTGCTCTTTTTCTTTGAAGGTTGATGTTATAATTCATAATAATTGTATTAGTTTTACTAGCCATTCTGGCAGTTAATCCATGATTGGCTGCTAAAATAATAACACATAGCAAACATTTTGAGTTCATTTATTTATTATATTTGACCTATTATTGGTAACTGATATGGTCACAGGTGGTTTTCCTCTTCATATTAATTCCAGTTTCCTGTTTTTTGATTTTTTAAAATTTTTGTATTAAAAATGTCTTTAATGTTGTTCATTTAACTTAGTAAAACTTAAAGGGCATGGCAATAATCTTACAGAATAGACTTTTAAAGGAAATTTTGGGGAATGTACTTTGTGCACTTTGGCAGTCCTTTTGAATGAATCTGTTAGTGTGTGTCACTGCACTGCTCCACTCCTGCTGTAGTTTGACTGTTTTGTGCAGGTTACTGTGATGAATGTTTGCATTTTTCAGCCAGTCCAATGCGCCATTCAACATTGAATCAAGTAAAAATCCTTTCAGTGCTGTATTTTGTGCCTTGCTTGTTCAGCTTTCTTTTTCTTCGCATTGCACGCACAGTAATTTCCCATATTGTTTTTATTTGTGTTTTAGTTTACACAGTATTTCTGACCACCTGGTACAAGGTTAAGCCGCATTAGAAAACATTTTCCAAGTTAGAGAAATATAGTAAACATTTATCAACTAGAATAGCACTCGGAGAGCGCATGCCTCCACCATGTGTGAGGCATGTGAACAGTGTGAGGCACAGCCTGTGAAAGAGACGTTCTGTGTTACTGAGGTCTGCCCTGAACATGCACTGGATCCTGTTCTGTGTCGTGTTCTGGTCGGCCACAGCTCTGTCTCAGCTGTTCTTCAATAGATACATTTACATTGTTTAGAATTGTTTTGCCTACATTTTTAGTTTTTTAAAAGCACATTTAAAACACATTGGTATGAGCAGTTTGAAACCCTCATAGGTTTTTTTAACAACTCAACCACAGAACGATGAAATTGGATGCTTCTGCAAAAAAAAACAAGATTGCGTTCCATAAGGTTTTATAACATCCAATATGAATACTTTAACAATGTTTTTCCTTATTATCAGTACGTGTCACCTATTGTTTGGTCATGGTGAGTGAAAGATGGTGGTCATTCATTTTAAATGGCCATTGTGTTGGCACAGCGGGGAATCAAAGTCATACAAATGCACATTCCTCGTAAATGGCATTCAATATGGACAGAATTTTTACGGTGCCGGGCTGTTTTGGAACAGGTCTAACCCAAACCCATTGTACAAAAGACCTAAAAACACTTTACCAGCATTCATTCCTAAAGCCTTTATATTGGAATTACCTGTAACCCAAAATTTTATTTGAATCCTTGAAACCCAATCTAACTCCAGTCATAGCTTGGTCCATAAGCCCTGAAAATAAGCGAGGAGCAGATAAAATGTCCTCATTTTCAGTCTAAAATTATAAGGAAATCCAGTATATCAGCATACATGCTTTGTGGCCTTGTCTGTCTGATCAAGGCCTTGCAGTGTCCATTAGATCTGAGAGGAACAGGCAGATTATCCACATCATTAATTATCCAATTTGCTGGCTGAAATAGCAGACCATGCCTCAGCCCACTGCCCCCTCAAAATGGAAACTACCTCTCACTGACCAACGGCATGCTTAATTCTTTTGGAAACCAGGTGTCGCTGATAAACCTGTTACACTTCTTCTTCTTCTACCCTGCACAACAAGTGACTCCCCCATCCTGGTCTGTTTAAGCAAGAGCCTCGCTAAAAGTCACAAAGAACATGACCAAGCAAACCAAACCAAATCAAACCATTGAGAGTGTGCTATACTGCTCCAGACAGTTGGCTTTGAACTACAACAGTAAGAATGTATCTGATAGCCAATGTTCAATGATATGATATCACTATTCTCCTCTGATATTATGATTCAGTAGTTACACGTTTATTGTAGAACTGGCCAACAAAACCTTTACACTGTCAGTGGTCTTTACTTAATACCAGCATTTCCACACTGAGCCACTGCAGAGTGTCCCTGTGGAAGCCCAATGTGTAAGTCCTGATCATTGATGTGCATGAGCCACAGAACAACACACATAGCTAGCTCATGTTGAAGTTATGAGACACATTGCATTCAAATACAGTTTGATGTTCTATAGTGCCAGGAAAAAGAGAGTGAACAGTTTGGAATTACATGCATTTATGTGTGAAATAATCTTAAATATGGTCTGATATTCATCTAAATTACAAAACAATGAGCAAACATAATCTTTGAACTAATAATACAGTTCAAACACTTGCATTGTACTTGTCCATATTGAATACATCATTAAAACAATTATAGGCTAATCACCTCAACAAAAGCTCATTTAAGTCAGTAATTTGCAAACCTGGGGCCCAAAGTATAATGCACTAGTTACAGTTACCCTGTAACTACCTGCACTAGCACTGAAGGTTGGCAATGGACGTAAATCATGTGCTGCAAAACTATTCAGTTGCATTATGAACATTGTCTAAGCTAAGGACTGGATGATATTTAAGTCAATATTGATAACATGTTTTAGTATGATTGTTCTACAAGACATTTTGGAATATTGCATCTCAAACAAAAGAGAATGAATTATGTGAAAATCACTGTCCTTCCTGTCTTCTCTTTAAACTCACATTTAAGATCTGTGTACCCATATAGGATGTAAAATCCTTTTCTTTGGGAATTAATTTCACATGACTTTTTGTGTACATGTGTTTGTTCAGTGGAGACAATACTTAGGACTACTTCTATTACTACTACTACTATTACTACAACAATAAAAATGTTGGTAGATTGCGGGATAATGGTTATTTTATAATATAATGTAAAATGATGTTTTTAAGCATTTGCTAAATATAGATTTAGTGTTGACAGTGGAACCCTGGTCTCCAGTAGCCAACATGGTTTCCATTCAGGAGGCTGATTCTCTTCCCAGATGTACCACTCAAGGCAGGTGTCGTAATTTACCCTCTTTAACAGTTTGTGGCACTTGTTTGTGCCATGTGCTACTTTGACAGATTTTTGTTAGATGTGTAAAGGTTAGTTCAGAGTGGCTGCCTCCACAGCTTGCCATCCAGCAGCAGGCTGAGAGCAGCTTGTGTTGGCACTGTCACCACGATGTTTGTCTGTACAGTGTGTGCTGCAGGCATCAATTGTTGCGAATCAAATGGCGTTTATTACATATAGTCAACTAACTGGAGAAAAATCTATTTGTAGAATTGATAATCTATAGACTTAACACTATTCCATCCACCACACACATACACACACATTTCATCCCACCTCTGTTTCCATCCCCGTCTTGTTCCACTGGATATCATCTCAAGGTCTGTTAGTGGATTATTGTGACTGCAGTAAAATGCCAAGGCTAGCGCAGGATGGCCACCCCCGTCCACGCTGCCTCGGAAAAGATATTGATCCCATCAGTGGCCGTGGACCTTGGCTTCCCCCATTCAGAATTTTTTTTTTTTCTCAATCGTTTTTCTTTTTCCACACCATATTGTGTACTCACACTCTATGCACACTGATGGAGCTGAAATTGACAGGTTCAATGAAGTATGACAAGGCTCTGCAGGAGGTTTTGGTTAAAGAACCCGACTTCATTGCCCCCCCCCCAACTGAAACCAACTAACATTATTGAAATTGTATTATTGAAGTTGCAATTTGGTCTTTGTTCACCTCAACGGCAGAGAGAATTGGGCCTTGATTTGGAACAAGCCTATTTTAGCGCCATGTGTTTTATTTCCCTTGTTCCATGAATAATGTAAACTGAAAACCATGTTTACCCATTGTCTTGTTACATTTAGTATAATGGATCTTTCCGCAGCACCAATTCCATCAGTACAATATCAGTCGCATCATACTCTCCACACCTCTCACTTTCTCTTTTTAAGCTAAACACTATTTTCATTTGCTAATTATTTCCAGTCACTACCACTTTGACAGTTTCACATCTTCTGTGATGTTTCTGAATTAATCTTGTGTTTCAGGTCGTTCAACATCATACACCCGCCTCCAGGCAATCCAGCTGAGGCTGATCACACCTAAGTTTGTGACTAGCTAACTACTTTCCCCATGGATCTTCTCTTGAGCCACAGCCATCTCGAGGTTCTTTCTGCTGCATCTGTAATGTTGGCTATTGTCCTTTGTTGCTGGAAGCCCAACCTACTGTAGGCTTTGGGTAAGGATTGGCTTCAAAGCCCCTGCATTAAACTTCAACCGGGAAGCAGCTTGCCCCCCAGCCACATTGCCTGCATTCACCAACCAGAGGTGAACTTCTTCTCGAAGGCCTTGTCCAAGCAATCTTCCCAGGGGACTGTTAGCTCCAGCATGAGGACTTGCCTGGAGAAATGGGACATGAGAATCATATCCAGTCTTCATATGGTGAGTTTTCTTGCAGAAGCCAAGATTCCTACAAATGTCCGAGCTGAAAGTCCTGGCTGCACCCAGCTCTAGTGAAGGTGATGGTCGTTTTTTTAGGGGCGTGACCTCTTGCTATACTCAACGCCGTTGCTAAAGGTTTCTGCAATGACCTTCAGGACTTGATCATGGTGCCAACAGTATCTCCTAGTTCCCGTTTTGTGCACAGCAGGCATGCAGATTTGCCATTCAGGAAAGCATGCCCAACATTGCTAACAGTCCGCTTTACTCAGCTTGGCCCGTGTCACCTTCCTCTCCAGCGCTTTGTCCCACCTTAGATGCCCTGCTGCCCCATTGCCACCATCCAGTATGACCTCTCCACCTCTATTGCTGCTCTCATCCCCGCTCCAGCTTCCTCCTTTCCTTTGGCAGTAGCAGTCTAGGAAGTGGGGACGGATCTCACCATCTTGCTGTGGTGTTGCCTTGTCTCTCCCTGTTGAACAGCTTCCACTGATTGCCATTTCCTACCAGTGCTCAACTCGATTCCAGCGTTGGGTCCTGTACTGCAATACCTCCGTAGTTGCCTTGAATTCCTCTTCCAAGGATCTGAATGGCAGTTCCAGCTTTTGTTATGGTCATAGAGTCAGACGCTGCTCAGACACCTAGGCAGTCCCAGCCATCTTCTGAGGACTGTTTAGACTGGCACCTTACACCTTACTCCAGCAGGGATCACAGGATCTTGGGCAGAATGCTATGCTGGACAACCATGCTATAAACTTTTGCCAATCCTGACGAGTCCACTGCTCTCAGACAACTTTAAATCAACGCAGGTGGGTCAGGTCGTTGATGTATCCCACAGGATGCTGTCAAACATCTTGTCTCAGCTTTTCTGTTACGGTAGGGATGGTAGAATAAAAGGAGAAAGTCCGAACAGCAGAGTTGTGCGTGCAACATGACTGACATACTGATGGGATTGGAGCTTTTGAAATTGACATTAAACAGAAAATACCATGTGAATATTATAGTACACTTGCTATTATTTGAGACTCGACCATTATTTGGACATCGGCTTCAATTGGAGAATTTGCGATAAATTCTATTAGTGATGAGTCTCTTGCTTGTGTACACCTCTCTCTCTCTGTCCTCCCTGTCTCTCCTGCTGTGTACCTGGTGTGTGTGGGACCAGGAAATAGGAAGTGGGGCAGGTGGTTAGTTAATAGTTGACTGAGGTGTTTCGCGCAGACCCTGCTGTCATTCAAACAAGACTTAACTGGTTGAAGTGTGGGCTGGGCAGCTGCAGATGTATAGCACTGAGTCACGGCTGATTAGGTTTCTTGGACCTGCTGCTTGTCCAGCTCATAGTTATCTTCTGCGGACATGAGATTTGGGTTTGAAGTAGGAGATCTTTTATTAGCTTGTATACTTACATGAATATTAATATTGCAGTTTTGGGACTGACCTTAGATTTAAGGGTGCATTAACATGTAGGAACATGTAAACATTGTAAATGTTGCAGTTTTAAGTTGTTTATTATTATTCTAAAATTATTTGGAACAACAATGAACACTTCTTCCTTTGGATGTGGCTGGACGATATTTACTAAGCCTGTCGCAACTACTGTGAGGGGTGCAAAATTTAAAGTCACCACAATTTTCAAATTTAGCAGGTTATTTACATCGGGTATCGTGATTTTGATTCTAGATCCAAATTCAATCGAAATAAGCTTTCAATTTAATCATCAAATTCAAAACTAGTATTGTGATTCTCCCAGTATTTTTTTCTCTAAACTTGCACCTACTTGTGCTCATCCAAAGAAAAAAAACAACAACAACTCACAACACAATGTTGCTTACTGGTAAATGCAGCTGCACCACTAAGCTAAAAATGTGGTTATGTTAAGCTTGATACAATGTAGTCTATCTTTCTAAAGAAGAATTTGATACTGTAAATAATAGTTGTAATAAAACCAATGATTTGTTGGTCTACGAATCGAGACTCCATAGTTTTTACAATGGCATAGCAAAAAAAAGTGATTTTAAATTGAAAAAAAGAATCGAATCGTGACCTTTTAAATAAAATTAAAACATATTATTTACTAAGACCACAGGTATAAATGTGCTCAGCCGCAGTTCATCTGTTTTGCAGAATATGCCACTGAATAACATTTAGGTGGGTTGCGCATCTCTAGAAATTAATGGAGCACAAACAAAAGTTCTTTCTGCTGCTGAACTATAAATACTTGATTCATCTCCCAAGAGGAAGGCTGTATGAGGAAATATTTGTTAAATATCCTGAAGTTGTCAGCTCTATAAATAGATCAGTGATGGAATGAGTTTTGAAAGATTAGTGTTGACTTTTGCTAAAATGTTTTAAACTCCTTTAGTAAATAAGCAGAAAACAAATTTGACTGTTTGTTGCCTAAAAATGGTCTGCAAATCCTAGTAAATATCTCCATTTATAGGCTACGAAGTAGTTCCTGTGATGCATACTGAACCCTTGACACATCTCCTCTCAGACACCAGGTGCCAAATAGTGAGCATTGTGTCATGTCTTTATAAAGCCTTAATGGAGATTATGTAAAAGTCACCTATGTCTTTATGACTAGAAGCCATCACTTTAAGCAATAGATGAAGGTAGCCATGTTACAGGTTCCATATCTGAAAAGAGCATATCAAGGGTAGAAAATATTTCTTTTACAATTACAGTCCTGTGAAATAAAAAACATTGAAACCCTTTTCACAATAAGAAAGTAGGGTTTTGCTTGTCAAATTGACTTTGATGGTCACTCATGCCAAGTAGAATAGAGCCAATAATGTCTGCACGTTGCCCTGTGCCAATTTCCTGCCAGACTAGGCGGGTATCGTGACTTGGAGCTACGGTGGGGTTTGGCATGGGGGGCACGCTACACTGACCACTAGTGTAGAGAAGGGGGGCTGGGCAGAAGCCAGTGAAGGGAGAAGCTACCCTGAAGAGAGGTGAGAACAGGGAGGGGGTTACAATTGTTTTGTCTAGAATTCCTCAAGCACAACTACAAAGATGTTGCAGGGGCCAAAAAAGCGCTTTTGAAAGTCTCTAAAAGAAGAAATGATTGTTGGATAAACCGTCCCCAATTCGCCACTTTCTCACCACCGCCGGGGGAGGACGACCTCTGACCTCCAGTATCAAAGTACAGGGTGACGCCACCCAGCCAGCCAGAGCCAGCCCTCTCTGACTGCACCCCCACCACCACTGCCACCACCACCCAACCTCACACACTCCAATTTCACCCCCACTGCTCTGCCCCACTCAACCGCAAGAAAAAGCCCGAAATTCATGTCTTTCTCTTTGGTCTCTCCCGAGCCGTCCCTGTGGCTCAGGAGTCAAGAATTCAATTAGTTAAAAAAAGAGAAGAAAAGAGCGAAGCTGCAACAATGCAGCGATAAGGGGGCAGAATGTGCGTTCCCACACGCTAAATACAGGGCGCTTTCCCTGGGGCCCACAGAGCCAGAGGACCCGCACCGCAGGAGGTGAGAATAATCACAGCTCCCTCTGAACCCCCTCATTACACACACACAGACACGCACACAAACACACACACACACACCTTACATTCCTTACGCACACAGATAGCTTCATGCAGACACGTATTACAGACAGACATTCCCTTGAAGAAAGACACACCTTGCAGACGCCCAACACTTACTACACACATAAACACACACTGAGAGATACTTCTAACACACACACACACACACACACACACCACACCACAGCACGTATAGACCTCTCATTACATGTTGGCCTCATACAGGTGTTCTCCGGTGTCAGGTTTACAAGGGAAGAAGACACATGGCCTTATGTTAGACACGATAAAAACACACCACTGTCTGTTTCCAAATGTCCAAAACATCCTTATTCATGCAGGATAATAAATGATAGAGATGTATTCTTCCATTGTCTTCCAATGTCATACAAATATATACAGAGAACATGCGTTCTGAGTTCTCAGCTTATTAAACTTGAGCCCTTTATAATGACCAAGTAAAGCCTACTGTTTGTTTCTATATATGTATATAATATATATGTTATATATATTATATATAATATATATGTATATTATATATGTGTATATATATATAATATACTATATATATATATATATATATATATATATGTGTATATATATATATATATTAAATAATATATTTATGTGTATATATTATATATGTGTGTGTATATATATATATGTGTGTATATGTATTATATGTGTACATATATATATAACTACATTATATATAGTGTGTTATAAACCAATTATTAAATGTTTATACACTGCTTATAAATGCTTTAAAGTTAAGTTTTATTCTATTCTATTACAGGTTAGTTGAAATTGTTGATTTAGTCAAATAAGAACATGTTTATTTATAGTTGTATTATTACAAAGTGGCATCTTTAGAGTGTGTTTCTTCACACTAACATGTGAGCAGCATGTGAGGTGTTTTTTTCACTTCATAAATGACTGTTGAATGATCAGATTTGCTGTAAATTACATTTTTGACGAATTGTGTAATCAATTAATTGTTTCAGTTATTTTATAGTGAATGTAGGTTAACCGATTTAAATAAAAGTTTGAGGATGTTGATTTAAAGCAGCCAGTCAGATGGCTTAGCTTGTCTTTTCTAAGGAATTATTTATAGTTCTTTTCTTTTCTTTGTTAGCCAGGTTTTACAATTTGATTTACGAAGAAAAATGCCAGTACCCAAAGTGTTAAAGTATACATGTGTGTAGTGATCCAGGCACCATGGAGCCCAAACAGCGTGGGAGTGTGTGATGTGTGTTATTCATACAGAACATTATCCTAATGAGCGTCACTCCCACCACATTTTGAGCGAGAGAAAGCTCTGTGATCACTGAAGCTCTGCATCTAGTGGATCCTAATATAAAAGTTGTCAGTCACGCTACTCGCTGCCCCCGACCATGTAGACACTTGTCATGGAGATCTCCTGTCACTGACTGACACCAAAATGTCACCAAATGATTGTGACTGTTTTCTTATTTGTTTCTGAACGAAGCCTTCTCAAGCATCCATTCATGGAGTCCAGATAGTTTTGCTGTGCTCTGGTGTCATAGGGATGTAGCTCAGTGCAGTGAAGTGTTCTGATGAAGGCCTTAGGTCATCTCTAAGTATCCATTCATTCATTAGCAAACATAAATCTAGTAATCAATCAAAATATCCATTAATCCATCATCTAGTTAAAGACATAAGAGGGATCGTTTGTTTGTTTCTCATTGGGTTAATGAAGAGAGACTGTTATACCTGTGATATTTAAGTTTTAAGGTGGCGGGAGAGGCATGCATATATCACCTTTATCCATTGTAGATGTGTTTATATATATATATATATATATATATATGTGTATGTATATGTATGTATGTATGGATGTATATGTATATATGTATGTGTATATATGTGTGTATGTATATGTATGTATGTATAGATATGTGTATATATGTATATATATATATATATATAT
>CALSBV010012200.1:210374-230162 GCA_943590825.1 Bovichtus diacanthus | reverse complement strand
GTGCGTGCGTGCGTGCGTGCGTGCATGTGCAGTGTGCATGTGTGTGCGTGTGTGTGTCAGCGGGGGTCAGCACTTGTACCCTTTGGCCATTGTCTCCCTCCCTGACCGATATAAAAGCATCATAACCCTTTGAGCTCAGACATATTTAGAAAGCAGATAAAAGCACTTTTTACAAACTAGATACACGTCAGGCACAAAGCCCGGGGTCAAGCGCAACAAATTAACAACCCTCTTTCTGATGGGACGTAGGCGTGGGTGTGGGGGGGTGACGGGGCAAAGCTAAACCGCCCGTGGAGTCCATAGCCAAATGCCTTCACATTCCCAGAGCAGGGATGTGGGCTGTCCTCTTGCATTCATGTGTAATTGGTACTCACGGCAGAACCTGAGATAAATACTGACTTACTTTTTGTGTTTGTATTATGTCTTCTTAATAGAAAGACTTGTTTGGAATTCCCTAATTTCAACAAAAGTCAAGACAGCAATTCTGAAAGACTTTAAAATCATTCGTCACTCAGGGTCACGAGCGCCATCACAGCCCGATTCCAGGCATTGAAATCCAAACTCTTAAAATGTTGCACTCTTTCTCTAAGCTTTTACATATGTCAAATATATGACATATACTTATAATAAATGTACAGCTACACAGGCTAAAAGTTAAATTCATCATCCACACGATAAATCAGTTTCTTTCTTTCTTTTTTTCCTTTTTAATATGGTTCCATCTCATGTTGACATAATTAGTTCAATAGTTTAAATGAGTAAGCCATCAATCAACAAAATGTATTCTGATTAATTGTCAATCATCATGTATTAGGCAAAAATGCAAACATTTGCTGTCAAGCTTGTTACATCATTGTAAAGTAAATCTCTTTGGATTTTGCACTGTTGCTCAACAAAATTGTGCATTGTGGTCATCATCAGGCCAGATGTCCCCTCCTACTCTAACATCACTACAACTTTATTTGTTTCAGAGCCAAAACACACAATGCAGGTGTTTCATTGATATTTTCCTGTTCTATTGCCAAACTCATGATAAAAAGGAAAAAACTCTTCCCACTAACCAGCTCACCCTGAGTACGATGGCTGACAATCGGAATTCAGCATTTCCCCCTCTGCACTTCTCAGCGACACCTGGTTTGCGTATTTATTCACTGTAGATTTTCTAAAAGCGTTAGCATTTTGAGCAATGTCTGTGTTGTAAAATGGTGACTTAGTGTGGATGCAGTGAGAAAAAATATGTATTTCCAAATGTGTCCTAAATCACTGGATGGTTTAGAAGGCATTAAATGACTGGTTCGCTCAAATAAAAATAAAAAAAGATCCCTTGTGGTATCTAGCCATGCTGATAGATTTCATCACTTTGAAACTACCCCACCGGCTTAAAAGGTGAGAGTATTTCAATAGTCTCAACCTGAAAACCTGGGTTTGATAGGTATGTAGCTCACACATGCATCAGAGCTGCTGGATGACATTCACAGCTGCTAGGTCACTCTTGGCTTGCTACTTTAACTGTTATGTGCATTTAGTATATATATATTATTATTGCCTGCAGTTTATCTGATTTACGTTATCTGCCCAAGACCAATATCATACAATATAATATACAGTAGCTATGTAATATAATTATTTGTTTGTTGGTCTAGTGGTGCAGTTGTTAGCACCGTAGACTCACAGTAAAGGTCCTAGGTTTGAATCTATGGAGCAGCTGGGCTCTGTGTTGTGACGGTTGTCTGTCTGTCTCAGCACTGTGATAGACTGGCATACATCGCCTCTCAGCCAGTGTGAGCTGAGACAGGCTGCAGCTCCTTGTACAGTTTTGTAGTGTAGTGTAATTGTAGTTTTATTGTTCAAAGGCAATGGACTATACAATATTTCTCATAGTTAAGGTATATTTCTGAAAATGCACTAGTAATAATGTATGAGTATTTTTTTAAACCAAAGCACACATAACTAAAAAGAATAAAGAAGCTGTTTCCTTAACCGGAAATATTTGAAGCTTTGCCCCAAACTTGCAAACAATATTTAACATGGACAATTCTGAATCAGGTATAGCCAAAATAGTTCTGAAAACTGTGTATCACATGTATGGAGGGGTTCCATGTTGTTGGTGTGTGCTGAGCTGGGATCAGCAGCAGTGTGTTAGTGTTGGGAAAGCGTGCTCCCTATACGGTCAGTGTGCTAATTTGGAGCTAACAATGTTGGTACTGTTGGACTCAACTCCCAGCAGGGGCCCCCACACTGTGCGTGCGTGCGTGCGTGCGTGCGTGCGCCTGCGTTCCCACTGAGGACTCAGTTAGCTTGTGTGACCCTGCCACACAGGCCCTTAGATAATGCAGCCAGCTGATGAGGTTACCCAAACGGCAGTAGAGGCCCAGCAGGCTGCTAATGATGAGAGAAGGAGTGAGGGGGAGGCCCAGATCGGGACTCTGTTTGGTCAGAGATATGACTGTGTGTGTGTGCCTTTGTGTGTGTTTAGGGGGGACACCTGCCCCACATGAGGCGAGAGAGGCTCTGACCTTAGCAGCTATAATATCAGTGCAAGCTCTGACCCCAGATCAGGCCTGGTCGGCCCTTCAGCGGGGTGAGAGAGCTGGGGGAGACGAGAGGGGAGTCGGTCTTTTATTGTATGGCCGCTGTCCTCTGCCAGCGCCACGGCCCAGTGAGGGGTGAGTAATGTGAGTAATGGAGAGTAATAGGGTCCAGATAGTGAGTGTGACCATAACCCTATTGTATCCTGTGTCAGTGGGGTCAGAGGTCACCCAGCACGCATACTGGTCCCGGCCCCACCCGACCCATTTGGGCCATAAATGAGTTTACCCAACACTAATTACTGAGGGTCTGCCAATGGGCCGCACTGCTTAATGGGCCTGACAGCTGCCTGTATGCCGCACTTAGACGTCCTCAGCCTCCCCCCAGCCCTGTCCTGCCACCCCTTTTACACCACCCCCCAACACATCCCAGTCGCCTTGGCAGTACATGTGTGTGTTGATGCCAACAGCCTCCCTCAGTCACAGCTCTGCTACTCTTTGGACTGTTGCGTAGCCTTTTTATGTCCTTTTAGAAAGGTCATGTGGAGCCCTCTTGGATGAATTTCCTCTGAATATCAATGTTTTATTATTGCCATTGTTGGGGTATTTCATAATAATAACAACTACAGAAGGGACACTGAATATAAAATGTGCTCCAGAAGAAACTGAGTGGAACACAGCCCAGTCTACATCTGCCGACCATTTCTGTTTTTGCAGGTCAGAATTGTTGGGACAGAATTAAGGAAGGGGTTCTTGCATGGTGGTTCTTCTGGAAAATAACACACTATTATGAGTTGGTTATGTTGTTGGGGCGCCTGGTGGGGGTTTAAGGCAATGACCATTACCTGCGGTATTCCTGGTTTGGCTCTGGGCCGGGACCTTAGTTGCCTCTCTCTCTTTTCTTGTTTCATGTCAGCTCTCTACTGTCCATTGTCTGAGAAAGACATAAAAAAAAGATATTATAAATGTTATGTTAACTCCAGTATTATTAATGCACTCTGTTTCTAAAATCACATTTAGTTTCATTGATAGACACCTTGCAATAAACACAAATGTCTCTTGTCCATACTGGCCATTAAAAGATGTCTTCCTCACACAGAGCTAATATTAGCAGGGGTGCACATAACTGGTACGCAGGTACGCATCAAAAAACAAAAAAACAGAAATGTGTAATGTCAATTGTTTCAGAACGCGCATTTAGCGTACATGGCAATAACTGTCAATGGTCATAAATACACATTCCTCGTCTACATGCATTGCTTGTCAACACACTTAACCCAATGAAGTAGCCTACTGTGAGAGATGTCCAAAAAACAACAGACATTAAGCGGCTACTATGGTGTCCCGCCACCTACAAAGAAGCTTTAAACCGAACCATTTGTGAAAAGTGGCTTCAAGATGTGCCGTGGCTTGTGGCTAACGATGAGCTCACCAAACGGGGATCAAGACATGCTGTTCACATCTAAATCTAGCATTTCAATTTATTTCAATCATCCATTATTTGACATCTTGCTTTATTAAAGTGGCCACGAGTGAATGTCAGAGATGCATATCGTTCATGTGAAGGGGGAACGCAGCTCATGCAGAGCATTGCGCAAACTATCAGTGGGGAGTTGAGAGCAAAGTTGCAGTCTGCTGAATTTTGGGGTCAGCTGTTTGATGGATCTGAGGACCTGACACAAACTGAGCAGGAGATGGTTTACAATACATACTTTTCCAATATCACGCCAAACTTGACTGAGGAATAACAGAAAAACTAAAAATTGAGTACTGGTCAAAAGATAACTCATCTGCTCACTACTGTATCTGTGCAGAGGATACATGTAAAAAAAAATGTGTGAACTGTGTCGTTGAGAAAGATAATCATTATCGGACACTCACGTTCATTCACATGTGGCTAAAATTTATTTGCGAATAATGTTAAATCATGATTGCCGAATGAGTAAGTGTCTGTTTATGAGTGTTAAGAAATCATCAATTATCTTTTAGAAAGTGTAAATGCTTACCTGTAAACTTGGCTTTTTAACAATATGTTAAAGGACCTGAGACAGTAGGGAAACAGTTGAAGACTTAATTCGCCTCGTCAGTCGTTTAAAAAGTAAATGAACTTATCAAACCACTTAGTTCCTTTAATAAATGTGTCATGTTCACAAAGCACAACTCCGATTTAATGATATCACGTGATAAAACATGTGTGGACTTGTTGACTGGCAGTGTTTCGGGATGTCAAATTGTAATAGTAATGTTACACAGTTTAGTTTATTTAACTTAGTTCACAGAAAAGCTGTTAAAGTTAGATATCAGGCAAAATTAAAAATCTTTCTTTAGGAGTCATACAAAGTCATAAATTATGATTCACCATACTCAAACAACTTCACCATGGTCGGGTCGCCGGAGGCAAATTCAGTCTGTTGATTCTTTGTCATTCATTTATTTTGATAACTTAACAGCAAAAGGGATTCAACTGAACACATCCTAGCCTACTTGTGTTATGGATTGTTTGATGGCACAAACTGTAATTCCAGTATGGCTTTTTGTATTTAAGAGTTTGACAAGTCTGTGTATATCTGCGTTGTGGGATGGGTGATGTGTACACCGGGGCAGCATGTTTTGGGCGATACTGTGGGGCTATTGCGCGATAGTCAAAACAGAAATGTTTTTTGCTCTTTCCGCCATTACCAACGGCTGGATCAAAGATAGCCCTAGCTTGGAATGGAGCGGTAGTGGAAAATCAGCTATTGTGTCCGTGTCCAACAACGGAGGGTTTACCTCGCACTCCCTTAGATTAATGGAATTGGGTGTGGCCTGAACTGCGCAGGCCATAACAGATGGACCCTTGAAGCTCTTCCATGATGCCGGCTTGTACGACTGAACGACAAAGTTGGCTACTATGGGCACAGACTGGGCTGCTGTCAACGTACAATGCTGTTTTTGCAAAACTATGGAAACTGGCTGCCATAGGGGATTGCCTTGTTCACGTTCTGTGCACTGCACAAACTCACAAGAAATGCGCAAATTCAGCTTATTGCAAAGTTCCTTACTGTTAAATATTTAATTGCTCCGTTGTCAAGCTACTGCAGTTTTATTTACAAAAATGCGAAGCACAAAAGATTGCTGTGATGAATAAATTGTGTGAAGAGAATTAAATCATCTTTTTGCAACTGGGGAAGTTTCCCAATGTCAGATGGTCTGTATAGAGGCATGAAACAACTTTAAAATTATCAGGACTATTGCAGCCATTGAAATGCAACGGCTAGGAATGGTAAAAGTGACCAGCCCTTTTTTGAGTGTTTTCATGCGAGACATTTTGAAGATCACATCCAATAGGTTTCAGAAGGAAAAGTTGACCATTGTAGGAACGGGCAATATGAGGATACAGTATATATTGTCAAAACGATGTAATAACGTCTTATTATGTATGTATTTTTCTATATTGTCTCTATCCCGATTTACGCGATGCCTATATTAATTGAACTTTTTCTCTATAATTTCACTTAAAACTCACTTAAAACTCACATAAAACTTTAGATCATTTTGCACTAAAGTTCCTAAAATGACAAAATACTCAGTACTTTTAATTTGTCAAGTATTTCATTCAAACAGGAGTATACAAAAATAAGCCTTACGATGTGGTTATTGCATAATAGAATATTTATTCACTGTATTACCAGAAAACATGCTATATCTTGATATATTTCGTTATCGAGATATGACGTGAGCGACCTTTAAATTTGAACTCATGGTTGCCAATGGACACCATGAGTTTACACTTTAGCTTGATGTTGAAGGGCCACAACAGGACTCACACTGTTTCTGATGCTGATGCTGACAGGGACAGGACAAGTTTACTCAGCAGTTTAATTAAAGGGTTTGAAATTAGACATGACTCCCTAAAAGTCATGTAATAATTTTTTTGTTTTTGATCCTTCAACTTGTGTTAGGGTTAGGTACCCTAAGACCTCAACTGTGGGGAACACATTGTTGTGCACTATTGTTCAGAAATACGAGGCCACCTTGCATCTCGACACTATGAGAGAATAGGTTCACTTAAAGTAAGAACGAAAATGCTTGGTAGCGTCCTCTGTGCATGGTTTGATCCAAATAGTAAATACAAGCGATCCAGACTGTTACTCCAACATCAACAAGTTGGTTAAATTTTCACTTACACCACTTTTGAGTAGTGCAGCTTGTGAGAGGGGATTCTCACATCCCAACATAATAGAAACCAAATTCAGATCTTGTCTGTCTCATACTCGTCTCTCAGCCCTGATGCACATTCAACTGTCAAAGATGACCACAGAAACATTTAAACCAAAGCCAGCTGTTGACCTGTGGATGGAGACAGCTTATCGGAGGCTGAACCAGTGACTGGGAGGTGCATCTTCATCATCTACCATGCAGGAAGCTGAAGCAAAGGACAGTAAGGAAGAGGAGGACAATTGAAGATTGCGTTTATTAGGACCAAACGTCTCCTGGTACTCACCTGACTACCTAACTAAAAAAGTTATGTGCACTCCTGAATATAAGGCTTTTATGTTTAGTAAACTTTAAGTATGGACAGGAGAACAATTACAGCAACTACTAACTTGTACCGTACATATAGCCATATGGTGACTGTGGTATTAAGATAGACTATCCTTTAACTTTTTTAATCCACCTCTCTTTACTTTGTTTTAGTTTGACTTCACTTATAGTTTACATATTTCTCTTAATGATATCTGTAGCACAGTTTCCACATATAGAAAATAGAAAATGTGGACAGCAGCACTGGTTGTGTTATTTAAATGAAGCGCAGACTCGGTCACATTCGGACAGTGTTCCTGACCTCTGCTCTACCACAGCTGGAGCTAATAGCTTCCTTCCCTTCACTGTGGTTTACTGGCAGGGAGTTAACCTTGGGGTCAACAGAAATGTGGTTTCTGCTTTGAATATACATACTATCAGTCCCTGAGACGATCTCTGGGATGTTCTTATACCCATACATATCTACATAAGGCCATTTGGTTTATCTGTGTGCTGTAAATGACTTGTCAGCAATGTTATATCCTCAAGAATAACACAATGGTTCATCCTTAACAGTTTATGGTCTATGTGCAGGAGATACAGATACATATTTCAGTGTTGTCATTGTGACAGGCCAACAACATAATGAAACAGATGATTCCATTTGGATTCTCAATACCTAAAAATATAATTGAAGCAAACGTTTGTGTCTCAGTGAGTACCTAAGTGAGGACTTAATTATCCCATGTGACTGAATAATGATCTTTATAAACAATAACATGAGTTGTTGGCTTACCAGAACATGGGGCTGGAATTGGCATGCTGGAAGTTACAACTGTGTTCACTGTCTTCTGAGGTGTGAGTGAATTCAACAGATATTCCTTTACATTTCCCGATTTCCCTTCATGAGGCCACAGAAATGTGTTTATTATTTCTCTCTGCTTCTGTCTCTTCCATCTACAGTATTCTCATCCAGCCAATAGCACTTCAGTAACTATCTCTCTGTGTGTAAAAGGTGGGCCCTCCCCCCTGTCTGTCAACCCTGTAGGAGGGCATTAAGCCCTGAGACTTGGCCTGGCCCAACAGAAGCCCCCCTACCACCAGCACCCCTGGTCACCACCCCACCCTCTACATAGCTTCTAACACCCAGCCACACCCCGTCAGCTCACTCCCACAGCGCTCCTCCCCTCTCCTTTCACTGCTCCCCCACCTCTCCACATGCGTGGTATTCACTGTGCATACCTAGGCTGCTAATTCCAACCTGCCACTCCAATCAAAGGATCACGACTGTTTTCTTCTGCTGGGAAACAGTGTTTGGTGGATGGAGGCAGGGAAAAGTGTGTGTGTGCTGCTATGTGACAGCGAGGAGAATCGTTCTTTGTGTTAAACCCAGAGTGGTAGACACAGCTGTGTGTGTCTGTGTCTGGATGTGTGTGTGTCTCTCTATGTGCGCGTGTGTCTGTGTGTGTGTGCGTCTGTGTGTGTGTGTGCGTGTGTCTGTGTGCGCGTGTGTCTGTGTGTGTGTGTGTGTGCGTGTGTGTGTGTGTGTGTGTGCTTTTGTGTGTGTCTGTCTGTGTGTGTGTGTGTGTGGTTGCGTGCTGTCTCCTCTGCATGCCATCTTCAACCACTGAACTACACGTATGTGTTGTAGCCACAGATGTGACTCAAATTGTTGTCTCCTACATGATGATATCAAGATCAGCTTTTCCCTCTTTGTACAACGTTAACTGTTGGTAAATCAAGTCAGAAGGTAAATGCATTAAATGCTTTCTGGGCAAGGAGGATATTTTGAAAAAGTTTGAATTGTATCAATAAATACAGCAGGCCAAATTATAAAGTCTGAAAGTGTGTTCAAGAATGCTTTTTCTGTTGGTGTCAATCATTTTAGATCCATGGAAATCAATCCATGCTGTTTGATATCATTTTAAATTTTATTGATTAATATTTTGGTTATTGACCTGCAGTCAGTATGAGCTACCAGAGGGTAACATATTTATTTTGTTGTCATTAACACTTTCTACAGAGTTGAGTTAATCTGGTTTAAGTAGCTTGGTCTGTCTGTGTGTCTCCTCTCTCTGTGAACAGATCCTTTGTAACAGGCACTGCATGCTGCGAGAACACATCCCCTCTTCGCATCTGGGATGTTGAGCGGTAAGTGAAGAAGCTGCTCTGACATATTAAAACAAAACATCTCATGCGTAACAATGTGTAACACACACACACACACACACACACGGCAGAGCAGGGAGTCCGCGGTGGAGACAGTAAAGTTAAGATTACTCAAGTTGACACCAACTACGCTTGTTACTCTAAGTGGAATAAATCCTTTGCGAATAAAAAGCCAATAGTTCAATCAACACATCTGTTCAGCATAAACATGTAGAAAAATTATATTTTAATCTGCTCTGTCTGCAGTCTTTCTTCCTCTGCAGCTATGTGATTCTCTAGAAAATTGTTACAAACAAGCTGAAACAAAATGTGTCCGTATGTGGTATAACTGTTTAGCTTAGTTTATTCTCGTAAGAATGTCATGTCTCCAGCTCCACGTTGATCCAGAAATGCATGCTGTGTTTAAGTGCTGGTGGAAAACTAGGACAGCTGGGCTTTCGTTTAATTTTTGTATCATCTTTTACATTACCGTATTTTCCGCACTATAGGGCGCACTGGATTATAAGGCGCACTGTCAATGAATAGTCTATTTTCGATCTTTTTTCATATATAAGGCGCACCGGACTATAAGGCGCATTAAGCGAAACAAAACAGTCAGATAAGTCAAACTTTATTAAACGTGTTCACAAAAACTCTCAACATTGTTCAAACGTTAATGAGCGTATTCACAATAACTCCCAACCTTGTTCAGTTGTAACACGTAAAATACAACACAATACACTCACTTGCAGCTGCTCTATTCCCATGTTCTACTGCGTGACTGATAGCCTTGAGTTTGAAGTCCGCGTCGTAAGCGCGTCTCTTGACAGGCGCCATTTTGGGGTCCTTATACACACACACGCTGTAATATTATGGTGAAGCACAGTATGTATCACTCCGCGACGCTCCTGACCACGGTAGCCGTAATGCTGCAAGCGGTGCAGCTTTGTAGTTTACCAAAGTCGTACTAAAACATTTTGACAGAGCGCCGTGAGCGCCGTGTACCACACAAAATCGCTTCGAGGTCAGTAAGCACAACCAGAATTAATCCATATATAAGGCGCTCCGGATTATAAGGCGCACTGTCGTTTTTTGAGAAAATTAAAGGCTTTTAAGTGCGCCTTATAGTCCGGAAAATACGGTAGTAACATTCATGCGCATGAGTCAAGTTATTTTTGTATGGGTCATTATATCATGGACTTTATATATGGGGTCAATTAGCCACAGCTTGTCCAACTGATTAGTTTGTGAATGCCATCCTTATCGACAGAAGGACGGATCGAACATTTTACAGTCAGCTTTTCATGCTTGTAAACTTCACAATGGTTAGAAATAAATATCACATTAAAGTTCAAACCAAATATCTGCTCTCGCTCTCACTGCCTCACCAACCACCAGGACAGTGGAGCTGAGCGCTCATCATCAAATCAAATCAAATCAAGTTTATTTGTATTGCCCAATATCACAAATTATACATTTCTCACAGTGGGCTTTACAGACTGTACAGGATACGACCCCCTCTGTCCTTAGACCCTCGCACCGCACAAGGAAAAACTCCCTAAAAGAAACCCCACAATTAAAGGGGGAAATATGGAAGAAACCTCAAGGAGAGACTGAGGAGGATCCCTCTCCCAGGACGGACAGACTGTAATAGGTGACGTGTGTACAGAACAAACAACATAGTTAAAAATACAACATAGACAATCCATGCGACAGCAAACATGATGCGATCGTATATTAAAAAGATGGATCCAGGGGGATGTCAATAAAGGCTCCTGGTGTCAGGCAGGACCAGGGCAACAGGTGCAGCCACGATTCATGATCCAGACGTAACCTTTAATAGTGGCAACCTGCCAGATGAGAGACACAGAAACTCCGGGGATGATGAGTTAGTAACATGCATTTAAGGGACATGAATGCGTATAAATAGCGAGGGAGAAAGGAGAGAAAGATAGGGAAAGGAGGAGAGGAGTGAGTCCCCCGACTAAGCCTGTAGCAGCATAACTAGGGGCTGGTCCAAGGCAACCCTAAGCCAGCCCTAACTATAAGCTTTATCAAAGAGGAAAGTCTTTAGCCTGCTCTTAAATGTGGAGAGGGTGTCTGCCTCCTGAACACACACTGGGAGCTGGTTCCAGGGTAGAGGGGCTTGATAGCTGAAGGCTCTGGCTTCCATTGTACTTTTAGAGACTCTAGGAACCACAAGTAACCCTGCCCTCTGGGAGCGCAATGCTCTAGTTGGTTTATAAGGTACTAAGAGATCCTTAAGATAAACTGGAGCCTGACCATTAATCACTTTGTAGGTCAGGAGAAGGATTTTAAAGTTCTATTCTGTATTTTACCAGGAGCCAGTGCAGAGCAGCTAATACAGGAGTAATATGACCTTGTTTCCTAGTTTTTGTCAGTACTCGTGCCGCAGCATTTTGAATCAACTGAAGAGTCTTAAGGGATTTTTTGGGACAACCAGATAATAAGGAGTTGCAGTAATCCAGCCTTGAAGTAACAAATGCATGGACTAGTTTTTCTGCTTCGTTTTAAGACAGGATGTGCCTTATTTTTGCAATATTATGCAGATGAAAAAAGGCAGACCTTGGAATGTGTTTTATGTGGGAGTTAAAGGACATATCCTGATCAAAGATAACGCCGAGATTCCTTACGGTGGTGCTGGAGGCCAAGTTAATTCCATCCAGAGTTACTATGTCATTAGACAATACATTTCGGAGGCGTTTGGGGCCAAGTATAATAACTTCAATAATAACAAAAAGTTGCAGGACATCACATTTTTTATGTCTTTAAGACATGCTTGAAGTTTAGATAATTGATTGATTTCATCTGGCTTGATTGATAGATATAATTGGGTATCATCCGCATAACAATGAAAGTTTATGAGTGGTTCCTCGCATATATCATCATGGTCATCAGCATCAACTCCTGTTAGTAAATCCAATGCATACATGTGCATTCATAAATCTTTTGTACTATGGAGTCAGCTAGTTTAGATTGTGGACCCCAGTTCTGCTGAGCCCAGTGTATTATGGGTTCAACACAGTGATTACCTCTGATTTACCAGATTAAAGTTCCCACATGGCTTCTGTTGCAGTGAATTTTCCATGTATAATATAACTGCATCAGTACATATACGCAGCAACAGTGTGGCCCCTGGTTCCAAAATACCATGGGGTTCACTATTCTTGAGCAAGGAGCAGTTCAAAATGAGGGGCCTCTGAAAATTCCTGTCTCTGAAAAGCGAGGCTTAAACCTGATACATCCCCTCCAAGGCTGCTGTAATTCCCAGCTTTACCTGGGCCAATTAAAACAGGGCGACACGACGCAACACAAAAAAGCTGCTTCCTGCTCCCAAATGTTGTGGAAATGTGAGGAGGGGAGAAGACAGCAGACACAGGGAGAGGGAAGGAAGGAAGGAAGGAAGGAAGGGTATATTGGAGGTCGCAGGTGCTGAGGTATATGGACATGGGTACAAGTTGAAGCAGACCTAGATAATGCATGTGTCCTCCAAAGTCCAAGGGACTTTTTTCTTTCGTGAAAAACTGATTTTCCCAAAAAATCTTCAGAAACCATAGTGAAATCTTTGAAATCTATGCAATGCTTTTCTTACTTTAATGGCTAATACTTGAAGATACGCTGAAGGGCCTTTAAATATTTGACTCAGCAGAGAGTGGGTGGCTCTCAGAGTCTTCATAGGTTTGTGACATATTTAAAGAAGTTAACACGTCCTGGCTCTTGTCATCTGCAACTCTGTCCTAAATGCATCACTCACTATCAGTTTGATAAACTACATAATCGTTTTTTTCTCTTGTGGTGTGGGCTAATAGTGCTTAAACACACACACACACACACACACAAAAACACAATAATGATCAGACCAGCTGTCTTCATCCATGCCACCTCTGTAGCTGAAGTTATGAGTATCCAGCTTTATGTGCAGCATGTGAGTAAATAGTGATTCATTAAGTCACAATTTCACTTGTTGTCAGACATTCTCTGATACATGATGACATGGATGAGAAAATGTATCGGAGGATTCACTATGAGACCCTCCATGGGGTCACTTCCAGACCAGTGGACCTCTCTGTGTTTAGCTGTTATAAAGCTTAATAAACCTTACATATTTACTACTCAAGATTAAAGAAGAACTGCTAGAAGAAGAGCTTTAGTCAGGTTCACCAGTAAATAGTTTTTTCTTCAAACAGCTGATTTGAAGAAAACAAAGAACCCTGGAGGTTCCTCAACAAGAAACTTTTGTCACTTCTTTTCATGTAGAAAACAGTTTAATGAAGCTGGGTACAAACACTACGTAGACAACCAGCACAGGCCTGGATTGAACTTTTTACGGTAATTTCGATCACAATAACAGTTTTGGATAAGTTTTTCAAATTGTCCAGTCGTAATTCCTGCTCTCCGTCATTATTCTACACTTGCACCGACATTTTCTTTTGACACCGATAGACTAACTGCAGGTTGAAAATTTAATTTCAACACTTTCTCTCTTTCCCTCCGTTGCAATTCATTCTGTGTCTTATTTTCATCTCAGTAGCACAAAGAGGTCTTATGATCAGCCATATAGAGGGGGATCCCACAGAAGTAGCGCCATTGGAGCAGCACCCCAACTTTTCCCAGTGTCTTCGCTCATGGCTAAACACAGAGGGGGAAGCATCAAAGAGAAAGGACCCTGACCATCGCTCCCCTCTGTTCCTTCAGAAAGGGAGCTTTCCTTTTTTTACAATCAAATGGCCAGGCTAGGATTCCTCACATTCCTCACGCTGAAAAGAGCGGAGTGAAATGTCTGCGTCGGGCTGGACGCTCTGTTATACAAATTGCAGCAGTATTGTCTTTCCAGTGCACGCATGTCTGACAATTTGAAGGTGGTCATTGTTGATGCGCCCCTCCTCTGCACTGTAAGCCAGCTCAGAGGTGTGGACGTGCAGCAGGTTGCGTGGTTCCCCTCTGTTTGTTTTAGCAAGTAAAAACCTCAGCAGGGCTTCTTTTCTCTACCTGTCTGATGGCTTTTGACGAGATAGCCTGTTTCCCAGTTAGAGCTCAGCCTCTAGCCACTTCTGTCACAAAAACACAAGCACTGCTTTTTTTCAACATTGTCAATTCATTAATGATTCCTTTCACAACCTGTGTGTGTGTGTGGCCCCTAAAGCCAACCTACTCCTGCAGTGAGAGCAGACAGGCTTAAATCAGGACTTAAACTCTGCATGTCACACAGCCAGCAGCCCCTTCATAACAATCAGTAAGTCTCTCCCCCCAGTCTACACAGCTCACACTGCGGCTCACACTGCAAATGATTCTGTGATTTACATCTGAATCTTTTTACATGAGACTCTCTCATTAGTTACAACCTGGTACTGTAGTTTGGACCATCTGGTGTTTCTGTTATGATTACTTTGTAAATCAATCAAAATTAAATAAGTTGCAATTTCTTTCCATGTGTCTTGTCTTCATTAGGGGGATATCTGACTTTGTCTTCGGCTTCTTAGGCCATCAAATAGGTATGGGACCTATGATTGTAACGTTTAGTGTACCTAGTATTTATGGTGATGTATAAGTCACATGACTAATTCCTAGTAAAGTCCCTGAGAACGGGGAACAGGGTAACATTGCTACAACAAAGTCTGTCGCGGGAGAAACACGAGGAGTCAGATGATCAGACAGGTTGGTAACAAAGAAACAGTCCAAACCACTTTATCTGGAGGTCAAGGTGAAAGTGAGCTCACCTGAAATGTCCCTAATAATCCTTCATTGCACGGAAAAACTGTGCACTTAGCTACAGTAAATATTCTACCTTTGAGGGAGGTTTGGCTGTAGACTGTCAGCCTCCATGAGTTTTCTTCTTGTCTGTTCACTTCCCTGGCTTCCCGTACAGCTCACAGCCAGTCCAACACTCTGCTGCTGGCCTCCAAGCTTAGCTGTAGAGGTGGTAGGGACATGTCCCCACCAATGTCAGGGTACTACTGTTCAATAATATTTCCACATGTCATGTTAACTCTATATAGAGTTAACCTTTAAGAGTGAGATAGAGGGGATGCTGAGACTATGGGGTGTTTGAAACGGCTGGTATACTGTATACATTTTAAACGTTTCAAACAACCCAGAATGAAAAACTAATGTCTGATGAATAATATTAATATTAGTTAACTCATTTTATATCTAAATTTGCCTGTGGTGGTGTTCTGTGAGTCCATCACTAACCCTTTGAGGACATGCTGTGTGCTTATGACTCAACCTGTCATGTGACACCTTCCACTCAAGCATGCTCCAGGTATTCAACATTATGGACCCAGACAGACAGGAGAAAGGATGGTCAGATGAGAACATTGTGCCGCTGCTCTCTAACAGATACAGTCATTCTGACAGACTATATGTTTATGCCTGCATCCTGTAATCACATGCGGCCCATAAAAGCCAGTGACCTACCAATTTGACAATCCCTGCTGTTTTGCACTGTGCACCAGCTCATCGCATGGTGCTAGTACTGGCTTTAAGATGCCTGCACAGATGTCAGGTCCATTTTATGGAAACCTAGCTTTTATTTTTATTTCACATTTGGGTGTTTGGTGAGTTTTTTTCAGAACAGCGTAAGATTGTCCTCTTCTTGTTTTGAAGGACTTCAGAGAGTAGGGTTATGAATTGATGATCTCTTTTTAGTTAGAGTGGTCATGCTGTGATGGAGACATCATTATTTAGTTATGAATGAACAGGCTTGTATCCCTTTGGCTTGAATGAGTTCCTTTTTGTGCGACATGTGCTAAGCTCCTTGGTTTTAGTGGTAAGGGGAAAATGAGGGGTCACTACCCCACACAGACACAAACTCAGCCTCATCAGAAACTCGCCATTGGCCCGGGCTTAGTCATGAGACCCTGGCAATGAGAAAGCTCTCACCCAATAAGGTGCCCTGTGGGGAAAGCCCTGGTCCAATAAGAAGGCCCCCTGGGGTAAGGCTGGGGGATTACCAGCCTGAGCCTGCAGATTGAGCTCCAGGGCGAGGAGGGTGGGGGGCACGAGTCGAAGCACAGGACTACTTGGTCGCCAAGGACATCGGCCTCCTTTAAATGGTTGCTATGGAGCAGGTATCAAACGTGCGAGAGTCGCACACAGTCACGGTCATGGAGGGTATTAAATGGCAACAAAGAGACAGTTATTCTGCAATAATCCGCCCTGCTGAGTGCAAGTTATTCTCCAATCATCAAGAGGCGAGGAGCAGGCGGGACAGAGCTGTGATCACAAGAGCATGGTGCTGCATGGAGCTTGACTTACACATACACTCACACAAACACACACACACACAGGTCACACTACATCAACCCAGACACACAAACTTTATTTATCATTTGTACAGACACAGTCCCACACTCACTAATCCAGGCACAGTGACACACGGGTAACACTCAGTGTTGATTCCAAATTTGCCTTGAAGATGGAAAATCTAACTTGAAATGCTTTAATAATGGTTCTAAAATACAATCAAGACAGAAATTATAATATTAATAATAATAAGATGACAAAATGATGTTGTATGAATAAACCTCAGTTCCTCAGAGTGTATGATAGTGTTTATATTTTACAAGTATTTCATGAGATGTGTATGGGGGACAGGCACCAGGATGTTGTCAGTGTGTGTTGGGGTCTGCCAGGGTTGTCACTGATTCTGTTTGTGATCTTCATGGAGAGGATCTGAAGGTGCAGCCGGGGACGACAGAATTGTTTCCTGCTCTTAGCATATGATGGTTCTGTTGGCTTCATCAGACCGGGACCTTCAGTATGCTCTGGGGTGCTTTACAGTCGGGATGAGAGTCAGCACCTAACCCTAACCCACCCTTTTAGTTTGGCTTTTAATATAATTTTATTTTGTCGTGTTTAATTCAGTCCCATGTTTATTGAGTTCTGTTGGTATTAAGTGTTTTTATTATTCACAAAGTTACATGTTGCTCTCTCTATGGATATTTTTCTGAAGCACTTTGCGTTACCTTTTTTTGTATAAAAAGTGCTCTATAAATAAAGTTTGATTGATTGTTGTCCCCCATGTGCTCAATCTAGAGTTGGTGTTATGTTTTTAAGGAGGCACACATCATGAACTAAGGTTGGGGCAAATATACTGACAGCTTTAAGGCTCATTGACAGGGTACATCAATCCTACTGAGGGAAGCCTCATTTTGTCACATTTATCCTTTCATTCATGAATTCACATATTCACATATATCATATTCCATGTGTGAAAAGACAAATTTCACCTTAATCTCTCCTTTTTTCATCTTCCCCCTCCCTCTCTCCTCCATCAGGGCGGAGTGTGTGTGCAGTCTGGGCTTAGAGTTTCGCCGCGGTGCTGGTGTGTTGGACATGCAGTTTGAGTCTCCGTTCCAGCTCTTCACCTGCGGCTATGATACCTTCATTCGACTGTGGGACCTCCGACTCAGCCCAGGGTACACCACCAGCTAGTGCTCCTTAGGACTTTCTCTTGAGACCATGTAGGATCTGTTTGTTAAATAGTGACACCTACAGTGCATCGACTGTACAGAGCTGCAGACCTTTAGCTACCGTTGAGGAAAGTCTTCTTCTGGGAATTCAGAGTTATAGCACTCGGGGAGTTTACATCATACATAGAGCTACGACCATTATCAATGAAATAGAAGTAGGTACATCTTCTGAAGACGACTGTAAACAGGTTCACTTGTTTGCTTGTGAACTGTTGTTTGGGATTGCAATTTAAGTTGAAGCAGTTAAAGCAGTTAAAGTGTCAGATGAAGTGTAAGCATTTAAAAGGGGTTGAGGTGTAATCAGTGAAAGCATTTGAAATGTTAGTTTCTAATTTAAGCCCAGCAGGCAGTTGAGTTGTCAGTTTGTATGTAAACTATGCAGAGTTAAAAAAGTAGTGTAGAGTAAGTAGAGTAAGCACTGAATGCAGGTGAAATGTGAGTTTAATTTCAAAAGACAAAAGCAGTATTTGTAAAAGCACAGTGCAGTTAAACACATGTACTTATCATAGTGACTAATTGACCAAATGGAAAGATTTCCATAAATGTGAGCCCTAATACAAGCATTTATGATTACTAATAATGATGTCTATTGGTTTAACCTTAATCAAACCCACAATGCAGGGTGAAACATTTTACTCTGATCTCGGATTATCTTGGGTCTCCATGGGTGTAAATCTTGAGTGAGATCTTTTGTCTTTGAAAGTTCCATCAGTAGTCTCCTCTTGTCAGGATGGAAGGCTTCAGAAATAATATTCATGTTTTATTTCCAGCAGTGTGAGCACAGGCAGTTCTCGGTGGTGTCCATATTAATGCAGCAGCCCTCACTTCACTGTGTGCCGGCAGGGTCCTGAACATGATTGGGGAGGGCAGCAGGGGTTAGAGAGGTTTGGAGTTGTATTGTGGGGATCAGTCAAGTAAGACAAATCAGATCTGATTGGCAGATCGCTCTGGGGACTTTGAAAGGGGTTGGGTTGGGGTGAAGCCTGGCAGAGGGGGGTCCCTCTTTAGATATCAATAATTCATATGCCCAAACCTAACTGGCCTCAAAAGGCTCACAGGGTCATCCAGGAGGTTCAGGTTGTCTGGAAGTTGGGGCTCACCACCAAATAGAAATGCAAGACAGACCAAAAAACAAATGCAGGTTCTGAATGATCCCATGCTGCTTAATAGCTGTAATGAATGATCAGTGTGATTGTGGACTCACGCTGTCGTCATTTCCTCTATATGAACAAATCTATTACAATATATGTCATTTTATATTGTGATATCAATGTATTGTACTGTGTTTTGATAAAGTACATTTATTTGTTATAGATACAATACGCAGAGAGGTATGTCTGTCTTTGGTTAACCCTGCAATCCTGGAATTCCTGACATTATTTCATCGCATTAATTGAAACATAATGTTGCCATAGATCAGTCCTGCTCACTGATTTGAACCAGAGATACTAAAGGGATGGCTACCATGATACTAACAATAACTACATTATCTCACGTCGTATATCACATCGTCCAACCTTAAAGTATATGTATCTAAGTATATATAAGTGTGATAGGTATTTGGTGATTGATGATTACAGTTACATTTTCATAAATCATAACTTTTCATAAGTGTAACACTGCTCAATGAAGAAGAGAAATACCTGATATGATTGTGTACATTGGAATGAGTTCCAACAGTGAAAGTAAGGCTGGGGAATAATTCAACTTTTAGTTCCATCTTATTGTGACTATACAGTATGATGTCATATATTTCCGACTACAAACAACTGATTCCAGCCATACTTAAATGACGTTTTGTTTTTACACATGAATGTATTATATTACCTTGAACATCAGTTATCTTTTTTTATGAGTAATTTTTTTCATACTGTTGCCATATTATGATATATATCAGATCATCCAGCCCTATTTGTGAGATCTCTCCATTCACACAGTTTGAGTCAATACACTATTCTAATACTGCAAGTGTCATTTCAATCAAAAGTTAGAGTGAAGAACTTGTGTGTGTTTCACCTTCAGGATGCAATGACAATGGGTGGTTTGTATTATCTATCTATCTATATATGTGTGTGTGTGTGTGTGTGTGTGTGTGTGTGTGTGTGTGTGTGTGT
>CALSBV010012200.1:182898-197348 GCA_943590825.1 Bovichtus diacanthus | reverse complement strand
TGTGTGTGCCTGTGTGTGCCTGTGTGTGCCTGTGTGTGCCTGTGTGTGCCTGTGTGTGCCTGTGTGTGTGTGTCTGTGTGAGTCTGGGCGCTGACCGTCCCTGCTGGCCATTAATGGCATATATTAGATCATGTGTCGTCCATTAGCTAATATGCCAGGGCCACATAAGAGGAGTGGCCAGGGTGCGTACAGACATTGCACACCCATGCAGGAGATGTGACCCCCCGGGACTCCTAAAACTTGAATAAATCATAGAGGGTGGGGGTGGGGGCAGTCTTCACAGCAATACGCCACACACCAGACACACCAGCAAAATCAGTAGATAGTTCTATAGCCAGGGCAAGTAATTTGAGGAATTCATATAAATAAATGAATACCTACTGTCCACTGTCTAATAAAGCTTATATTAATAGCATGAGCACTCTATAGTGGACAGGTACGTCCTACAGTCACTGGATGGTTTGTAACATACAGCACAGTACAGTATGGAATGTTGAAGATACAGCTGTGTATGTGGTTAAGGCTGTAACTGCAATGTCCCTGGTTCATATTAGATTTATTAGTTTAGATTAGATCAAATGTTATTTTCATTGTGCAGAGCATAAGTACAAGCCAATGAAATGCAGTTAGTGTCTAACCAGAAGTGCAAAAATGTGTTGTATCTGGCCGAGGACCTCACTCCCCTCATTTCCTGTCACCTCTCGACTTTGCACCCACTAATGAAGGAAAAAATGGCCAAAAACTCATTGGTTGGTGGGAAGCTACTTAGCCATTTACATAAAAGCTAGAAAACAATAACAGAGGAGAGAAAAGTCAGGGGAAAAAACGTGAATTGAAGTGAGAAAACCTCATTTAAAATCCCATTGATATTTGTGATAAAGAAAATAACTAAAAATACAACCTGCCTCATTTAAGAAACATTCTAATAACGTTGTTTATACACTATTTATGTCTGAGCTGCTGTTAAAGGTGCAATGTTTAATACCAAGCCACCTGCTCCAAAGAAATAGGAGGCAGCATGTCACCTCTACTACTGTGTCCGTACTATTTAAAAACTAGTCATTAGTTGTTAAATAAAAAGCCTACTACTAACTAACAACAGGGCAAGAGAATGTAATGGAGAGTCTGTCAAAAAATAACTGCTATCTTTTAAATTCACGTGTGGCGTTGGCTTGTGGCCTGTTTACTGTCACACTAACCGGGGGCTGTACGCTCCGTTACGTTAGTTTGTTGAGTGGCTGGGGGCCAGAGATTAAGGAATGACTCGTGTTTTTGTGACGTCCTGGGACTGCTTCGCCGGGTGGACAACTACCGTTAACAAAAAGCAGTGACTGCAGGTCTGTGACGAGACATAAACATCATGTCCACACATTTAATTTTTTCCTTGCTACATAAAGGGCACACTACCCTCTGCATTGACCATGAATGTTAGCAGTGGACATCAATCATGACAGGCAGAAACGTCCAAAATTAACGTAATTAATAGCAAACTTGGTTGAAATAAACATAAACATATACATGTCTACAGACAGCACAGTTTGCAGCAGAGACCAGCCGGACCAAACACCACTGAGGGCGGAGAGACCGCCCCAGGAAGAGAGGGAGGAGAGCCGACAGGGGAGCTAAGCTAACCCAGCTAGGACCTACAGCCAGGCTGTTCCACTACCCAGCATGCTCCTGGCTGATGTCCGGTCGTTGGACATAGGATAGATGAAATGAACAATTACTCATCAAAACCACATTGTAAAAATACTATGTTACAAGTAAAAGTACTGCATTCTGCACCACGGCCCATTTCAGAATAATATACAGTTTATTGATGTGTTCATCACTATAAAGTTGCAGCTTGTAAAGCAGGAGCTTATGTTTTAACTATACATACTGCTGGGTAGTTTGTTCATTTTACCAAAGGGATCAATAAACGTTATCTTAACTTATACATGATAAATTATTTGTTTATTATTGTGGGGCTCTCCAGTCCACACCCAGGTAAAAATTACGGAGATAGGGGTTCAACCAAGACAGTTTATTATTGTTTTCAGCCTCTTCAGGCAAACCAAGCAAAGAGATGCAGTCTGTTGAGCTGCTCACTGCTCCCTTCGGGAACTCTTCCGGCTGGAGTCAGCTTCTGGCTCGGCCTGGTCCCAGCCTACTGCAGGCTAAGAACCAGGTCACCAGCCTGCTTATATTGTGTGGCTGATTACCTGATTCCGTCCAGCTGTCTGAGCCCCAGCTGAGCCACTCCCGACTCTCCCCAGTAGACAGCATCGTGACCACACCCCACTGTCACAATTATTTTTTGTATTATTAATCTGAATCTTCAAAGTATGACTCAAGTCATCAAATAAATATAGTTGAATAAAAAGTACACAATTTGCCTCTGAATTGTAGTTGAGTAGAAGTATAAAGTAGCAAGAAAAGTTATACTCAAGTAAAGCACAAGTACCTCAAAACTGTACTCATGTACAGTACGTGAGTAAATGTACTTTTACATAGTTACATAGTTGCTGTCCACCATTGCGGGGGACCAGACGAGGCGGACTCTGTGTTTACATGATGCTTACAATGATGCTTGGTGCTCAAACATCAAAGTTGATGAACAAGGTTTCCCTGATGCCAAATTGTTTATGTTAAGATGCAAGCCATATTATCTGCCTGGAGAATTCACTATTGTTTTTGTTGCTGCTGTTTACATTACATACACACTGCTTTAGTTTTGTCTTATTTTTCTGGTAGCATAAATGGACTAAAACTGCATTTTGTTAAGTCACAATAAATTAATCGTAAATACTTTTCTGAAAAAAATCTTAAAAACATCACAACTTCAAAAGAAGGGCAAAAATGTATTATAAATGGGAATCCTTAATATCTCATCATACATAAGGCCCCACGTGAAGATTAGAAGATGGCAGAGTTATTTTGACAGACTCTCAGTTACAGCAGTTTGGTAGAATTTTGTGTATTCTACCCCTGCTGTTTTTTGAAATAACTGATGACTGTAAATGTAGATCATATAGACACAGTTGTAGAGGTGACATGCTGCCCTCTATTTCTTTTGAGCAGGTGGCCATGTATTACACATTGCACCTTTAAGGTTAGGGGATCTGGTTGTCATGGTTACAATAATAAACACCAGGTTAGGGTTAGGAAATTATCGTGTTTATGCTTTTAAGGGCTGAGCCTAACGGCACCCACTGCATCGTTTAAAAAAATGCTTAGTTGAAAAAAAAAAACAATACTGTCTATCTGTAGAGACAGGAAGTGAACAGCAGTCGATCCATCCTGACCGCCTCCCTCTGTGGACATCGTCACTTGAACGTGAGGAGATGCTGATTGGCAGTGTCTCAAAATTACAGCACAAATAACTAAATCCCTAAAATGTAGATGTGTAGCTCGTGCCACTCAAGTCCATTCGATGCTATTATTGATTTCATATTGAACTGGGAGATAATTAGGATATTGGAATCGTTTCTAAATTATAGCTCAGACGGACACCTTGAGGCCTCTGCATCCCACATCATAATCTACTGGGATTTACAGATGAATTTAGCAGTTTTTCAAGTGTCAGAGAAGTAGCATTCAGCAACACATCCCAGTGATGAGATAAGATAAGATAGAACTTTATTTATCCCGAGGGAAATTGTTGTGCAACAGTTGCAATACACAGTATAAGACAGTATAACAATTGTAAAATGTACAAATAGTGCAATACATTTTACAAAATATATATCTAACAAGATGTAAACATAAGATGAGCTGAGATGGGGTAAGGTGCAGTATTTAGCAATATAATATAGAGAATCTGAATTTACAGAAATTACAATAATTACAAAAATTACAAAACTGAGTATGAAGAGGGAAGTAAGCTACATATGAACCAGAATATAAGGAATATGAAGATGAAGAGATGAAGAGATGATGAGAAGATGAGAAGATGAGAAGATGAGAAGATGAAGTTATGAAGAGAGGAGAAGAAGAGAGAGATGACCTCAGGTCACTGTGACTCCTCACGACCTGAGACTGAACTAAATGTGCTGGTGCTGCATACTGTTTGTGCAGAAGCTCCAAAGATCGAGGCAGAGGCTAAACAGGATAAAGTGCTGTGTCAAATTTATTTAATACCTTTTTATTTAATACCTCATCTTCTTATCTCATTCTTGAAAAGAAAGGGAATAAGCGTTTTTTTTCTACATATTAAGTGTTGAAATATTCCTTTAACTAGATTTTTAAGTAGAGAGAATAGAGTGAGAAGACATTCTCTCCATGTACTTCTGTCCAGAAAAAACTGTTAAAAGCATTCAGGAGGGTCACTGTGAGGGACCCGTTCATCCCTCAACCTTGCTTTGGTCACCACTTGGTAAACCCTCACCTCTGAGAGGGGAGCATTCAGTGGGAATTCCCACAGTCAGAGTGCTGCTCCTGCTAGTTTAAACAAACACAGAGTAACCACAGCAGGCACCTGTCACACATGGAAATCCACCATCCTGTGACTCATTCCCTTTCACACAATGGCTAACCTGTAATTTACCCCCAGCATTTAACAAGACCATCACCGTGACATGAGGAGATGTGAAGAATCAACCGCTGTTTTCTTTGGCCAAGTTCACTGGAGCTGAATGGAGCAGGAGCTCCTCTTTTCACTGGATGTGAGGCTTCTTTCCATGAGCTGTGAGGCCGGCTGGCACCTGGCTGCAGCGGTGGACAGCAGAGACAGAGGATCGGGTATCAGAAGCACCTCACTGCTTGAGGTTTGTGTGATTTCTGGACACATAATTGGATTCAAAGTGTTGCTTCAATGAGCAGTCTGTCTTTTCTTTGAGTTTGCCTGCAGAGGGCTCTCTCACTGTGAGAGTCCTGCTGACATATAAGACATATTTGTACCAATGGGGCCATCTGGTGTTCATGCTGTGAAGTTCACATGCTGATCATACAGCAGAGGCTTAGCTGTTGCCAGTGATAAACATGAGCACACTCTTTACCTTGAGATCGTTAAACTGGTTTTATTTGTGCATGGCACTCTTTTTGCCATTTGGATAAATCCCCATCTAGTATGATGTATTGCTGTTGATGTGACAAAACAACTACATGTGCTTGTATCCTGTGAGTTTCTCTATCGTGTGAAATGTCCAGAAAGACATGAAAGCCGCACTATGTATAACTATATACTGTATTATGAAAGCACATGTTCAAATGTCAAATTGATATTTTAGATTTCATGTGATGCGAAAGCACACCAAATAAACTTTAATCCACCGCTGAATATTGTCCCCAGCATTGTCTCCAACAAATGCACTATTTCCTCTTGTTTGAGTAAAGTTTGCTAAAAACTACAGTTTTTTAGCAGCTGTTTTAGGAAATCACTGTGAACCTTTATTTTTTTTATTTATTTTTTTATTTTTTTATGAAACGATATCTTTGTGAGGTGTCAACTGACTAGTAAGGTAAAAAGTTCTGTCCCATGCATTCCTTTACAGGGAAAATATCGTTATCTTTATCTATGCAACCACTGCACTAGTAGAAGATGAACAAACTACTATCTACTGAGTGTGTGTCCCTGCAAGAATACACAAACTCATCTAAAATACCCCTAGAGAAATGTGAAGAGAAATCAACCCTATCTGTGCACCCCCCAGCCCACACCTCCAGATAGAAGTTTCCCAGCCTCCCATACCAACCCTCCCAGCTCTCACCCTTCACCTGTCAGTCATTCCTGGGTCCCTGGTGCTCAGGGGACCACAGGCCTGTCAGACCTCCAGCAGCCCCTCAAAGAAATATCCTCCCTACCGTCACAACCCATCCGTCCCTCCCCTACCTCACCCCCATCCCTCTCAGGCCTGCCAAACAAAAATAAAGTCACATTGAAGAGAGAGTGGCCGGGGCTCCTGCTTTGCAGATCAGTCAGTGGATACCTGATTGTCACTCACAGGGTTGGGCCCTTAATCCTATTGTTTCTCCGACAGGATTACCTTTGTGGTCCCTCTCTCACTGTGGCTGCGTGCGGGAGAAAGGCCAGATTAAGGGGATTAGCGTGTATCCTCCTGACTTGTCAAACTGGGATGTAAGGAACCATTGACTTTCTTGAGGTCCCTGAATGAGCAGAGGCAGAGAGGTTCCTAAAGAAGAGGTCATGAAAGGCAGCGAACAAGCAAAAATTCCCGAAAGGACAATGTGATTTGTTTGCTTTTGTTCCCTTGAACTGGGCTGAAAAGTTCAAAGGGCCGGCCCTGAGGAGAGGAGAGCACCAAGCCAAGAGAGATGGAAGGAAAGAGGAAGACACTTGATCAATTTCATATTACTACACATAATTTCATGACAGCCAACTGCTGCAGCCAGAATTAATGGGACTATTAAACCAGCCGATTTGTGTGAGGTAAACGCTGAAGGGGTCAAAGTTCATATTCTTTCATTTCATCGTGCTTACATAGTACATTTGCCTTAATAATGTAATAGTTAATAAACTTACCCGAAATGAATCACCAATTACAGTGAGAGAAATGGAGAGTGTGTGTGTAGGGGGGGGGGGGGGCTTTAGAGGGGCCCACAGCTCATTTCTGCCCCAGGACTCCCTGCGGGATCCTGCCCTGCCCTGGCCAGCTAGAGTCTATGACAACAGGTTCATTGGCACATTTCTCTTCAATAACAAAGATTTCAAACACAGAAGTCATTCATTCCAATTTTTCAATAAAATGTTATTCCTATATGCCCATGGGGGTTAGTGTCCTAATAAGAGTAGCAGGCCCTGTGCTGGATACGTTATATAAATGGGAAGCCAGTGTGCTTGGTGTGTTCACAGCACCTTTCAGTGCTCAATTACTATAATATTCGGCACCACTATCAGGCCTATCATGGCCGAAAATACAAGAACTTTCAAGGAAAACTGAGAAGACAGAAGATGAATCGTTGGCAGGTTTGAGGAAACAGCAGTCTGTTTTTGTCGTAAGCCATAGATCAGCAAGACATCTCAGACTGATCATCTGTCCTGTAAATGGATTGCTCAGTCACTGTGAATGTTTCAGAATGTACTTTAATTAAGAAGAAAGGTGTTGTTATTTATAGGTTATGGGGTGGTCAGGCTTTCAAATAGAACACTGGAAGTTAGTGAGTTCAATACCAGACTGCCACCATTGAGCTCCTGAGCAAGGCACTTAACCCTGAGCTGCTCCAGAGGACTGTCCCTGTAGTTAGTCACTGTAAGTTGCTCTGGATAAGAGTGTCTGCTAAATGACCTGTAATGTAATGTAATGTAATGTTATTATGCAAGGGTTCTACTGGCCCGGGCCACTTGAGATCAAAGACATAATGAGTATGAGTATACATTGTAGTTCTGGTAAACTTGGCAACCAAGACATCCTGTGGTCTATACTAAAATATACCAATATTAAACAGGCATAAATATCAAAGACAGATGTCTCAACATCTGGTCGATACCTCCATTGAATGAAATGTGTAATTTATTCATTAAGTAATCTGTTTGAAAACTTTAATAATTTTGGTTCTATATAAAACACAAAGGCCTTCATCCACAGCATTTTGAAAACCTGCTAAACTATTATTAGTGGTGATTATATTGGTAATGACATGTTACCACTGCATTCCTGAGTGCTGATGAGGGAAGAGCAGGGTGAAATTCTAAAGACAAGGATTCTGTCAGATGGGAAACTAATTGTATTTTGTAAATCTGCTACTTAGTTGGCCAAAGCTGTTGCACTGGAGGCGATAGAGAAGAGGCAAGTGGAAGGATTTTTTCCAGGCAGAAACGTTAAGTCTGGTATGAAAGGGGTTATTTATGGGGTTTCGGCTGAAATCTCAATGGGGGAACTGGGTTAGAGGTGATGGTGTGAAGGTCTCTGAGGCCACTCGAATAAGAGTTTTTGGGATGGATCTAAGCGTGATCCAACAGTAAGGAAGAGGCCCTGTCAGAGCAAGCGTTTTTAGTGTATTTGTCCTTTAAAGTTCATCCATATACTGTAGAAAGCCACCCTTGAGATGTTATAAATGTCAGAGGTATGGTCACACGCTGAGGAATTGGAAGATATGGAAAACGTGGGGGTGAGCATGAGCTTTCTGAGTGTAAGAAAAGGGTGATTCTGAATCTTGAAGGATCTTCTATTAGACTGTGTGAGAATATTGTTTACTAAGTTTTTTCTAAGTTAAATTGTATCTGCTTTCAATAGATTTCTGCTGTTTGTCTACTGCTAGTCTTGATTGCTCAGTAAGTTTTAATTGTTAGCCATCAGTCAAGGCCATTCGGTGGACTGATTGCAGTGGCTGTGGCTAACACAGCTGTAGCCACCTAAGTAATTAACTGATATTTAAGGAAATGTCATTGTTTGAAGCGGCAGCCTCATCAGAGGAAGACAGGAAGACAAAAACAAAGACAAAGACAAAGACAAAGACAAAGGAAAAGGAGTCTTCATGGGAGGATAAGTGGGAATCATAGCCAACACTACTTGGGCTAAGTATCTCGTTCTGCGTGCTCTTCCCTCTACTTATTTAAATGTGTATACTTTTCATTCCAGTCCATGTCTCGTCTCGTAGATTTTACAGGCCCCGCACATGGTCTCAACGCCATCATAACCTCTCTGCTTTTGTCCATCCCACCTGCTCGTCATATACCCAATACCTCGTCACATGGGGCCTGTGGAACTGCCGGTCAGCTGCTCGCAAGACTGAGTTCATCTCTGGCTACACCTCCCAGCGATCCCTTGACTTCCTTGCTCTCACTGAAACTTGGATCACACCTGATAACACTTCCACCCCTGCTGTTCTCTCCACAGCTACTCCTTCACCCACTCACCCAGAGCCACGGGCAGAGGAGGCGGCACAGGTCTACTGATCTCCCCCAAATGGAGTTTTTCTCTTTATCCATTGCCAGACTTCACTCCTTCGTCTTTCGAATTTCATGCAGTCACAATAACTAAGCCGGTTATATTAAACATTGTTGTTCTCTATCGTCCTCCAGGTCCTTTGGGGGAGTTTTTGGAGGAATTGGACATTCTCCTGTCTAACATCTCTATAAATGGCCCTCCGCTCATACTTCTCGGTGACTTCAATATCCAGCCAGAGAAGTCAACAGAATTGGTATCTCTCCTGTCTTCTTTTGCTCTCTCCCTGTGTCCGTCCCCACCTCCTCACAAAGCTGGCAACCACCTTGACCTCATATGCACCAGAAACTGCTCTACCTCAAACCTATCTGTAACCCCGCTTCACATCTCTGATCACTTCTTCATATCCTACTCTCTCCCCCTCTCCTAGTCTAACAAACCTAACTTCCTGAATACTGTACCTCTCCGCCGTAACCTTCGCTCCCTCTCTCCCTCCTCTCTTGCCTCAGCTGTCCTCTCAGCCCTTCCTTCAGCTGACTCATTCTCACTCATACCTGCCAACTCTGCCACAGACACTCTCCTCTCCACTCTGTCCTCCTCTCTGGACTCTCTCTGTCCTCTCACCTTGCAGCAGGTTCACCAGTCCCCTCCAACTCCCTGGTTGAACGACTCAGTGCAGGCTGACAGAACCATCCTACGGGGGGCTGAAAGGAAATTGTTGAAATCTAAACACCCTGACGACCTCATTGCCTTTCAAACTCTTCTTGCCTCTTTCTTTTCCTCTATTTCTGAAGCAAAAAGTGTTTTCTTCCAACAAAAAATTCAATCCTCTTTCTCTAACCCCAAAAAACTCTACTCTATCTTCTCCACCCTCCTCAATCCTCCCAGTCCCCCACCTCCTTCTACCCTCTCACTTTGTCAACTACTTTATAAAGAAAATGGATGACATATGCTCTTCATTCTCCAACTTACTGACTGTCCCTAACTACTCACCATCCACATCACCTCCATGCACTCTAACTTCTTTCTCTCCCCTCTCTCCAAATGAAGTTCTAACCCTTTTCACCTCTTCCCGTCCTACCACCTGCCCTCTGGGCCCTATCCTCTCTCACCTTCTCCAGTCTATCACTCCTGATCTTCTTCCTTTTCTCACCCATCTCATTAACACTTTCTTAACTGGCTGCTTTCCAAATGATCTTAAAGAGGCAAGAGTGAACCCTCTCCTAAAGAAATCCACACTCAACCCTTTTTGAAGTGAACAACTACAGACCTGTCTCTCTTCTGTGGAACCAGCTCCCAATTTGTGTTCAGGAGGCAGACACCCTCTCCACATTTAAGAGCAGGCTAAAGACTTTCCTCTTAAAGCTTATAGTTAGGGCTTGCTCAGGCTTTCCTTAGACCAGCAACTAGTTATGCTGCTATAGGCTTAGACTGCCGGGGAACTTACTCCTCTCTTCTCCTCCTCTCCCTCTCTATCTATCATTCCACCAAGCAGCTGTGGCACACATCCAAAAGTAAAAAACGGTGGAGAGGAAACTCTTCAGTGAAAATCTTTGGAGAGAGCTGAAACCTGGCATTGGGAAAAGGAATCTTGCAAACATTCAAGAGCTTGGAAAGTGCAATGGAAGAGGAACTATCTGCAGAGCACTGCAAGAAGCTTATAGATGGCGACAAGAAACGTTTGGAGGCTGTCGTTGTTGCCAAAGGGTGTGCAATCAAATATTAGGGAAGGTTGCCTTCCAGGTCATATTTCATATTTCTTCTTTGAAATCATTACATCTAACTTGAAAATCAATGTATTTAATTTTTATTAAAAATAATACAAAGTTGGTACATTTCCATTTATTTTGGAAACGCAGCTGGCTAAAGAGCATCAAAGTGTCTGAACTCCACAAATAGTCAAACACCAGCAGTGGAAACCGACTTATTTAGACTTTTACAGCCTACTTTGTGTTAGTTTCAGTTTCGCTCTGTTACTTACTTACAGGATTGAGTGTTTTTGGAGCTTTAATCCCTCCAGGGACTAAAAGTCAGCTAATCTTTATGGAATATTATATCACTGTGACATGTACAAATGCTCAGTTCTTCCAAAATCAAAAGCTTATCTCATGCCAAATACGTTGCTTGATCAGAATAAGCAGTTCCTTAGGAAACGTTTCTTGTGAAAATAGACTGCGTGTGCGTGCGCGTGTGTCACAGTTTAACTCTCATACTGCTGGATCCATCAGCCTGCTGACTCCTCACTTCTCTTAACCAGTGATCAACAACTGCTTAAGTAGAAAAAAGGCTTTTTCCAGCATTTGGTTAAAAACGAGCCTTAGCTAGTCTGTTGAAGGCCTTTGTCATGGCTCAAAAACTGACATCCATGCAGATTAATTCCATACCCCATATGTTATGATCCAGTAAAATTACAGATTAATAAATCCCTGTTTTTGTTATTTTTCGCCACAATCTTGACTCTCATAGATATTGAGCTATATAAATAAACTTGATTTGATGTGGCACTTGATGTGGTGGAGGTGAAGCAGGCTATGAGGGTGCATTAGTAAAAGGACATAAATAAAGGGGTATCTTATGCTGAGGCAGTTAAAAAGGTAGCAAAATGTGGTGAGGCATATGAAATGAGGAGGACAGAAGGGGAAGTCCCCTCCCCCCTCTGGTAGCAACTGTAACAGAAGAATCAGTCGGCTTCATTTCCTGGCCTTCATTGTTGAAGTGCTGTGCGATGTGTAGCAGACCAAAAATAATTCATATGTGGTAAAATGTGTACTGCGAGCTGCAGATAAGATCCTGGGAATTGGAGGGGTTGAACCGTCTGTCCTCCATGGTTTCAGTTTCTCATGTTCAGAAAACCTTTATACTTCCCACAGCGGGGAAATTTACAGCGCTACAACGGCAATTCCTTCTTAGAAGGGATTTTTTAAAAAAAAGGGACTGTATGGAAGATAGAGATGATATTTAGATTATTAATGGTATTAAACCTCTAGTGGAATGCGTGGAGTTTGGTCCTATCCTGTTTAATATAATGGGGAATTATATATTTGATGAAGTGGGAGATGGCTTTGGTAGATCCCTTTTTGCACATGACTGAGTAATACGGGAGCGAGGCTGTCATGTTGGATATCTGATTAAGCAGATGTAGAGAGCCTTGGATAAGGTGCAGGTTCTTGCTGATACATGGTGCTTCAGGTTCTCTGTAACAAAGTCAAAATATGTGATCTTTGGCAGAAAGAGGAAATTTGATACTTAGGGGCTTAAGGTATATGGAGAACCCATTGAAAGAGTTAGGGTCTTTAAGTTTTTAGGTGTATGGCTGGATGAGAGTGACATATAGAATACATGTGGAGAAGTGTGAGAAGGTCATGAATATTATGATGTGCTTGACTGGATTTTTCTGGGAGACAAAGAAGAATGTAATGCTGATTATTTGTAAGGCAATCTTTGACTATGGGTGCTTGGCATATGGTTCAGCAGCCAAATATACATTGCTAAATTGAATGTTGTTCAGGCCAGGGCGCTGCTGGTGGAAACAGGGGAGGCTCCACTGAAGCTGCAACATGCACAATTGGCGCTAAATTAGTAGACATAGTTGGGGAGATATTAATGATGTTTTTTAAACTGGAGAGGCGGTGTGAGTTTCTTATGGGTTCCAGCACATGTTGGTGTTAAGGGCAATGAGGTGGCTGATAGGGCAGCTCAGGCTAGTTTATGCAGAGATAGTGCTGTTTGGCAGGATGGAGTGCAGAAGTATCATCAGTGAGAGACTGAGTCATTAATGGCAACAAGACTGGGGTGCAGACAGCCGAGGAAGATATAGATCTGAGGGAAATAGAGCAATGTGTTTTTTACACCGGTGGGAGGCAGCAATGCACTAAACTTTGCCGAGTCTGCCGGAAAAAGAAGAAGAAGAAGAAGAAGAGCGAGAGTGAGCTGAGTGAACAGTTGTTGAAGTTGAGCTGGACTTGGTTTGTTTTGGTTAGCCACCGACGTTTTGTTAACAATGCGACTGTTAATTAACACTTTAGTTGTTATCAGACATTAGTATCTAATGTTTTTGGCAATGGAGTCAATGAAGTTCAACGTTGGACAAGAAACTTTAGCGACAGCAGCCACAGTCGCAGAGGTAACAGCTAACCGACGTTCTTTTACACTTATTTAGCTACATTAGCCTAACTTAGTTAGCCTGTTGGCTAAAACCCGTTAGCCTATTTTCACTGACCAAGTAAGTTGTTTATTTCTTGGCTTGCTGGATACAAGCGTGTGAGTTGCTTTTTAAAACTTACATTACCTTCTTTGTGTGCCAGTTGTTGTGTCCCAACAGTCACAAACATGGGTAACGTTACTAAAGTTAGCAGTGCTGTTAAACTAGCATGTTAGACTACTAGCTAATTTAGGTAACGTTAATGTTAGCAGGGATGGGCAGTAACACATTTTGGTTTCCGATTTTAAAATGTGTTGTGCTAAGTATTTTAGTATTATTGTGTCACAATGGTGTATGTTGTTTTAGTAGCTTGTGACGGAGTGGTGTGTTTGTGTATTTTCAGGCCAAGTTGGTTTGCCAAGGAGTAAATAACCAGAGCTACATCTGTGAGTCGGGTCACTGCTGCGGAGAGACACAGTGCTGCAGCTACTACTATGAACTGTGGTGTGAGTTACCACCTCCTCTTAAGTCATTCTGATGGTTTGAATGGTTTCTCATCACTTAATAAATGACATAATCAGAAATACACAAAACTGCCCTGTGTCTAATCTGTCACTTCAAATCTGCACTTATTTTACTGCCTGATTGCTCATTAAAATTGCACATGGGTGCTTCTGTAACATAAGGACTCTCAACCTTTCAGAGCAACTTCTGCTATTTTTTTAATTTAAGGTAAATGTTTCTGACACAAGAAACATCAAAGACAACCAGTGGCAGTGGCCAAGGTGGAAGTTATAGTGTATATTATAGGGTTATAGTAACTAAGACATAGTTAGTTGTCATATTCCGCTTCTTTTTCAGCAGTGCCATATTGTCAAAAACACCTAATAAAAGTTGGCACGGTGCGTTCCATTTTTTGTATTGCTTTTTGTGTCACAACAGCATTAAAAAGTGATGTTATTGAAATTGGTTTGGCTTGAAATGTGTTTGTACTTGTTTCAGTACTGAAAGCTGAAGATATGTATTAAGTGTGTGTGTTTTGTGTAATGTGGGCTCCCTGCAGGGTTCTGGTTGGTGTGGACTCTGATTATTATCCTGACATGCTGCTGTGTTTGTCAGCACTGGCGCTCCAAGCAGCGCTTCCAGCAGCAGCGCCGGCAGAACGAGATTAACCTCATCGCGTACAGAGAGGCTCACAACAACTCTCACCTACCCCTCTATCTCAGTAAGTAGCTGTCTGACATGCTGCTGCCTCTACACATTCCACACGTGGTTAGTTTCTACCTCTTAGGACTGGCATTAGAATGTGTCTCCACATGCGTCTCGAGTGATCAGATCTCACTTCCCTGCGCTATATGCAAATAAACACCTAGCCTACATCAGGAGTTAAGTTTCCAATAAAACTGACTGGTGTGTTAACTGCATGACAACAACAACGTGTGTGTGTGTGTGTGTGTGTGTGTGTGTGTGTGTGTGTGTGTGTG
>CALSBV010012200.1:154966-169633 GCA_943590825.1 Bovichtus diacanthus | reverse complement strand
ATATCATGGTGTCACTCACCATGTCTTTGATGGTCAGCTGACAGCTGTAACACAGCAGGCTGCTCAGGTGGGCAGGCTCTGGTGCTCTGTAACACATAGAGACGAAAACACAGAGCAGGATTTATTGAACTGTTTCAGCAGCATGTCGGCTTTACGACACTGTTTACATTACGCCTGAAAAAATACAATGAAACAACGTGAAGAGGAGACACAAAGATTAAGAAGCTGCACAGCTGTACTGTATTTACTGCTAATTGGTAACTGTTAGCATGCTAACACGCTAAACTAAGATGGTGAACATGGTAAAAATGACACCTGCTAAACCTCAGCTCAGTTAGCATGTAGCTCAAAGCACTGTGTGTGAGTGCAGCCTCACAGAGAAGCTAGCATGGCTCAAATGTTGGCCTGCAATCACACTGTGAACCATTGTAATGTCACAAATAAAGACACACAGATCCCGTTTCCTGTTTAAAATCACTTTATATGGAACTGAAGTTTGTTTGGGTTATTGTGTGACTTTGGTTAGGTCAGATTCACACACTGTTGCCCCACTAAAGACAAGCAGTTTTGCTTTAGTTCTGTTTTCTACTGTAGGGAATACACTTGATTATGGAGAAGTAACCACTGTACAACCACACTTCAAACACTCTCAAGTATCAAGTGTGGGTATGATCCCAGATTAGAGTAGATTAATAAATCACTCTACACTTACTTGGCAGACGAACAGCAACCTCCATCACTTGCTGCTTTCACACAATCCTCTCCTCCTGCTGAGGAGCAGCACTGTCTAGTGGGAGCCGTTGATTCTGGCTCCACAATGAAAACACAGGAAACTGATATTAACACCTAACAAGTGTGGAAACTCAGTTGTGGACTTTCACTGTATTGTCTGGTGTACATGGTGTTTTCCTTCTAAACACAGCCCTGAAATACAATACAAGTATCCGATTCATATTCAATCACTGACAGACCAAACCTCAACAGAAGCTTAATGCTAGTCTGTCTTACTGGGCTGGTGACATTTGCTCACATTTCTGAACTTTCTCCATATCCTGTATGAAAATGACCACACCAGAAAGAGACAGCACAAACAGACAGAGACAGTGTATGCACTGACTGACAGTATACTGCACCTGGGTTTGGACTGGTGGCTTTCAGAGGTTTACTCTGCGAGAGCTGTTCTGAGATCAGTGTGGCTTTGAAGGCTGAAGCATTCTCTGAACAAAAGAGGGAGACAAAAGGCAGAGAGGAAGAAAGACAAACTCATGAAGGTCTTCTTTCATGTGGGGAGAAGAATGCTGTCCATCTCTCTGTGTCCACTACCTCTTTACAAACAGTGTGTTGTGTGTAGTACTGTCATGTACAGTGCTTTCATGGGTTTCTCTCTATTAATTTTAGATAAGATAAGACAGAACTTTATTTATCCCGAGGGAAATTGTTGTGCAACAGTTGCAATACACAGTAGAATACAGTATAACAATTCTAAAATGTACAAATAGTGCAATACATTTTACAAAATATATATCTAACAAGATGTAAACATAAGATGAGCTGAGATGGGGTAAGGTGCAGTATTTAGCAATATAATATAGAGAATCTAAATTTACAGAAATTACAATAAAAAAAACAAACCAAGTATGAAGAGGGAAGTAAGCTACATATGAACCAGAATATAAGACTGAGGAATATGAAGATGAAGAGATGAAGAAGAAGAGAAAGAAGAGATGAAGATGACGAGAGAAGAAGAGAAAGAGGACCTCAGGTCACTGCGTCTCCTCTGTCCATTTTACTTTTCCGTATTGAAAATCTTTGACAGTCCTTTCTCTGTACAACCTCTCCGTCAATCTTTTGCTCAAATCAGTCCCAGCTCTTCAGTATCATTACTCAGAGACATTTTATGTATGCACATATTGCATCCTGTTAAGTGACCAATAGGGAAACGCCTTTTGGAAGCATTTGAAGGTAAGAATCGGGCTGTAGGTTGAGTGGTTGGGTCTGGAAAGTCTGATACAAGTTCCTTATTTTCTGTGAGGACATGGATTATGTTTAATATACATCATTGTGTATGCTAAACTTGAATTATTCTCTCTGCCTCCAATTGAAATTCACTTAACACTGAAAAAACTATTTGAAAATTGAGGTATTATCTATGACAAATACGATAGACTTTAAATATAAAATGACGACATATTATAAAAAATGCAGATATCAAGAATGTGGTGGGGCTTGAACGGGCCTGACGCCTTGGATTGTAACTCAGCTACTTTCTTGTCGCAGTCTGTAAACACAGTGAACCCTCACCAGCAGCAGCAGTGTCCAGGGCACACACACACAGCAGACATCTGTCCCAGCACGCCGCAGTGGACGAGCTCCTACAGGTGGTCTGCAGCTTCTCGCTCGTCCTATAGACAGACACAGACACACACACAGTGTGTGCAAAATGCAACATCGATTGTGTCATGCTAATAATTCGAAAAAGCAGCCTGTAGTGCATATACTGTTTCCAAAATTTCTGGCATCCATTATCCAATGATTATGGGTCAAAGCCCTCACACTTGTACTTTGTGCAGACACATGCTGCTGACCTGTAGATGGTGCTGACTGTGGAGGGGAAGTCTGCCTGCAGCTTGGTGACAAAGCTCTCTGTTAGATGCTGGATGCTGGATTTGTCTGCAGTCTGTGGGACAGACACAGACACAAACACACACACTGAGGACAACAGTCAAGTTCATGGAATCACAGGAGACCTGTCCATGCAAAAACAGGGACAGATGCATGTCTGGAAGATCAAAACAACTTTAATATCATAGTGAGGTGCCTCCAAATACTGACATTTCAACTGTTCAGAGCTGAGATTCAAAATATCAAGCTGGGAAAAGATGTGAAGGTATTGTGCAGCTATAGCAAGATCAGAGCCCGTCTCACAGGTCTCACAGAGCCCGTCTCAAAGAGCCCGTCTCACAGGTCTCACAGGTCTCACAGAGCCCGTCTAACAGAGCAGGGATAGCTCTGGCTTTTAGCTCTCACACATGGTTAGTGCCACAGCATAACCCTGCATGTTCAGATTTACAGATCATAACATTTAAAAGAGCCAGCTGCTGACCAATCAGCGCTGAGGAATCATTCAAATCAAATCAAGTTTATTTATATAGCCCAATATCACAAATTATACATTTGTCTCAGGGGGCTTTACAGACTGTAGAGGATACGACCCCCTCTGTCCTTAGACCCTCGCACTGCACAAGGAAAAACTCCCTAAAAGAAACCCCACAATTAATGGGGGAACTATGGAAGAAACCTCAGGGAGAGACTGAGGAGGATCCTCTCCCAGGATGGGCAGACTGTAATAGGTGACGTGTGTACAGAACAAACAACATAGTTAAAAATACAGCATAGACAATATATGCGACAGAAAACATGATGCAATCGTATATATAAAAAAGATGGATCCAGGGGTATGTCAATAAAGGCTTCCTGGTGTCAGGCAGTACCAGGGCAACAGGTGCAGCCACGATTCATGATCCAGAAGTAATCTCTAATAGTGGCAACCGGCCAGATGAGAGACACAGAAACTCTGGGGATGATGAGTTAGTAACATGCATTTAAGGGACACGAATGCATATAAATAGAGAGGGAGAGAGGAGAGAAAGATAGGGAAAGGAGGAGAGGAGTGAGAGGAGTGAGTCCCCCGACAGTCTAAGCCTATAGCAGCATAACTAGGAGCTGGTCCAAGGCAAGCCTAAGCCAGCCCTAACTATAAGCTTTATCAGAGGAAAGTCCTTAGCCTGCTCTTAAATGTGGAGAGGGTGTCTGCCTCCTGAACACACACTGAGAGCTGGTTCCACAGTAGAGGAGCTTGATAGCTGAAGGCTCTGGCTCCCATTGTACTTTTAGAGACTCTAAGAACCACAAGTAACCCTGCACTCTGGGAGCACAATGCTCTAGTCATGATGATCTTTCAGATAAACTGGAGCCTGACCATTAATCACTTTGTAGGTCAGGAGAAGGATTTAAAATTATATTCTGTATTTTACCAGGAGCCAGTGCAGAGCAGCTAATACAGGAGTAATATGATCTTGTTTCCTAGTTCTTGTCAGTACTCGTGCCGCAGCATTTTGAATCAACTGAAGAGTCTTATGGGATTTTTTGGGACAACCAGATAATAAGGAGTTGCAGTAATCCAGCCTTGAAGTAACAAATGCATGGACTAGTTTTTCTGCATCTTTTTGAGACAGGATGTGCCTTATTTTTGCAATGTTACGCAGATGAAAAAAGGCAGACCTTGAAATGTGTTTTATGTGGGAGTTAAAAGACATATCCTGATCAAAGATAACGCCAAGATTCCTTACGGTGGTGCTGGAGGCCAAGTTAATGCCATCCAGAGTTACTATGTCATTAGAAAATACGTTTCAGAGGCGTTTGGGGCCAAGTACAATAACTTCAGTTTTGTTGGTGTTCAACATAAAAAAGTTGCAGGACATCCAATTTTTTATGTCTTTAAGACATGCTTGAAGTTTAGATAATTGATTGGTTTCATCTGGCTTAATTGATAGATATAATTGGGTATCATCCGCATAACAATGAAAGTTTATGGAGTAGTTCCTTATAATATTGCCTAAAGGAAGCATATATAAGGTGAATAGAATAGGTCCAAGTACAGAACCTTGCGGGACTCCATGACTGACTTTGGTTTGCATGGAGGATTCATCGTTAACACGTACAAACTGAGATCACTCAGACAAATAGGATTTAAACCAGCTCAGTGCGGGTCCTGCTATGCCAAGGAAATGTTCCAGTCTCTGCAGCAGAATGTCCTGGTCAACAGTGTCAAAAGCAGCACTGAGGTCTAACAAGACAAGAACAGAGTCAAGTCCTTTGTCTGATGCCAATAGAAGGTCATTGGTAACGTTCACCAGTGCCGTCTCTGTGCTATGATGAACTCTAAATCCAGATTGAAAAAACTCAAATAAAGTATTGTTATGTAGAAAATCACACAACTGTTTTGCGACTGCTTTCTCAAGGATCTTAGCAAGAAATGGAAGGTTAGATATCAGCCTATAGTTGGCTAAAACCTCTGGATCAAGACTGGGCTTGACTGTTTTGCAACTGCTTTCCTACAGCATCCCCGTGTGAACAAAAGATTTACAGCCCCTTTCAGACATGCAGCTTCTTTACATTAAAAGAAGATGTGAATGTCCAATCAGTGTTGCATGCAACAATGGCGTCTTAGAAATAGGTGAAAGACTTTTGGGGGTCATCCTTTCCTTTCTACATCGGTGTGTTTTGTGACATCACTGTGTGGTCTCTGCTGTGTTACTGTCACATCTTACCTTAGTATCCAGACTCGCTGTGAAGACCGTCGGCACGCTGAACATACGGTTGTAATAAGCTATTTCTTTAGCAGAGTACTCAGTCATTGGTCTCAGTAACATGGTGTCACCATACCTGGAGTCTGAGAAACCCTACACAAACACACAGATTTCACACCTAATTTCTGAAACACCAGAAGACAAAGAAAATGGGGGAGCACAACACTGAATGCGTCTCACCGTGTCCTGAGCCAGTTGTGCTCCTCTGCCCAGCGAAATGCTGCTCAGCAGTTTAACAGCCAGTCTCGTGCAGTTGTCTCCCAGCATCACTTTACTGTAGCCTTCAGTGCGCGCTGTGTGCACCAGCAGGTGCTGCCTTTGAGGAGACACAGTAGGTTCAGCAAATCTCTACAAAAAGTACACACTGGACTTCCTCAACATGATTTTGTGTTTGAATCAACATCTTAACAGCCACTGGTGAGGCGATTGCTAAATGTACTTTATGTTCTCTGTCCTCTCTTGGCCTCTTGTTTGTATCCAAAGCACTTGATATTGACCATGTGTCTTCATTTCAGGAATGAGCTATTCCCGTGGGAAGTGGCCACGAGGGCCGTCTGCACTATAATAAGTACAAAATGAATGTTTTAACTTATTATTTCATTAACATGTCAAAACAGGGGAGGAGAGAGCTGTTCTCCCAGAGCAACATCTGGGTCAAACCTGCATCTGGTCAACACAGATGGGAGTCAGATAGTTCTGGAGCAATGACCTCAGAGTGTTCAGCAGCTCTTCTCTTGCCGTCAGTGTCTTAGCAGAGCCAATGAGCTTCTGCAGTAAGTGTGTGTGGGACTCCTGAACATCGGGCAGGAATGCTTCCTCCTGTTGCCGTGGAGTCACACAGCTAGCGCCGTCGCTCTGAATGAAGTGATCCACGGCTGCTTTGTAGGCGCTGGCTACTCGCTCTGAAGGTGATGGAGCCGTCACCACCACTGAACTGGGAAGGTCCAGAACCTGAGGAGGTGAGCACAAACTCAATAATACATCTGATCTGTTGTGACAGCACTCACTTCAGACTGGTACTGTGTTCAAGTGTTACATGCTGGATCTTTATGTAATCGGGACATGTGTGTTTACCAACAGGAGACTGACATGTAAAAGTGTAGTCAAATGTAGGTAACAAAGGGCATGTTAGAAACGGGCTTTAGATTCACTGGATGCCATGTTGAGTGTGGTAAGACACTGCTGAGGGTCAGCGGAGCCCTCCTGAATCCACACTGACCTGTTCCAGAGGCACCATGTAGGAGGGGAAAGCCGTAGCTTTGAACACAGCATGCAGCTCCGCCACCGTCCTCCGTCTCTCCTCCACAGACTGACCCACAGCTCCACCCTCTGGGGACAAAGGCACACACAATCATTGGAAAAGGTTTGGGCCAGAATCAGTTCAGAATGACCAAAGTCCTCCTGATATACAGAAAAATGATTACACTCAATTTAAGAGTGACACTTGCAATCTGATTTACCATCAATGAAGACAATGCCGGGTAAGAATCTCAACTTCTTGTGAGCATTCTGACTCAAACCCTGGGTAGGAAGGAAAGGTTTTCAGTTGCATTAATAATATCCAAACAAAGACAAGGAAACATGGATCTATTGGATCTATAGGGTCACACAGAATCTCTATACATTTGGAATATACAGTGGAGTTTTACAGTAGCATTTCACCATCTCTTAAATTACTTAAATTTTGGGGGTTTGGTTTAATTAATGAAATAAATCCATTTATCCACATACAGTAGGTCACTGGCTCCAGTGCTACATGCTGTGCGACATCTCAGTGTTGAACGATTCTCTCCTGCTGACATAAGCTAGTTTGTGCTCTCAGAACTCATTGTGTCCGTAACATAACCTGCTCGACTGCTGACCAGCTGACATCACATCACCAACAGCATGTTTACTGGATACATCTGTGAGAGTTTTTTTAAAGACTTATTCCTACAAATTAAAAGGTCATATTCATGAATCTACAGGGGGGGCTATGATTAAAGAAAATGTCATGTTTAATCCCTGCCTAGTGGACCCTAGAGGCTGAAGAATTCATTACAGTCCAAAATACGAAAGTGTTATGAAACGTCACAGGGTCATGAAAGTCAAAAGGGCTTCCTCAGGGGACCCACAGTATCCAGCAGCCACACAGTATGTTATGGAAAAGCAGCCAGCCATTTCTGAGATACCTACACTGAATGTGCTCCTTAGAATATCACATGAATGTGCTTGAGATGAGATTATGGGATACATTACATGTGCAAAATTATGTCGAAGGACGAGCATTCCAGGCACACGTGTTAAACATGTAATTCTGACGCCATGCTCTTTTATGAGAGCGGAGGCTGGTGAAACCTGGATCTGCTCCCATTCAGACAGGAGAGCATCAGTGAGAAACCAGGGCAAAAACATGAGCTTCTACATACTTCTCTGGGTACAAATGTGTAGGTATCTTCAGATATAGTGAGGAGACGTCTTGTGTACAGAATTGTTTTTGCAGCACAAGGGAGAAATGATTAGGGGTAAGTAAAAACATCAGGACTAATCTTCTGGTGACCGAGGGTATGATTATCAAATGATATTGAAATCAAGTCATACAATTTTGAGATACTACAGACTAGACCAAAGACTGGGACAATGAGAAATACTGGCTGACAAACTAACAGCTTTACATGTGTGCTCTGCATCTGAAACACACTCGTGGCCTGCTCTCAGTCAGCACAGCTTATACATTGGGGTTGTTCAACAAGAAGCATGTGCAGCACCAGAGACACGTGGAGGATTATTGAGGTTTCATAATAACTAGGGCTGTGGGATATGGCCAAAATCTTCTATCCTGATATTAGGAATTTCATATCTGGACAATGATAGATATCTGGAAATTCAATAAATAAATCTGAAATAATCACATGGTAAAGCCTATTTTTGTTTAGTCCTGTGGGAATTAAATACCTAACAAATGAAATGTGTTTGCTCATTTAAGATCTTTAGTGCAAAAATGACCAGAACTTTCAACTGAAATTATAGAAGAAAAATAGATCAGTATTTCCAGTTATGCACTGACTATTTTTACATACAGGCACACAGAGTAATCAGAGTAATCACAAATTTGATAAGAGTTTCTGAGAAATAAGTTAGTATGCGCTTGTTCAGATAACCTAATTGTGTATCAGGATATGTGGATATATAATTTCATCACTATACAACTTCATTGAAAGACGATAAATGATCACATTGATAATGGGCCAGTCCTAACAGTAACACTATATGTTAGTAGCACTCTATTGAAAGCTACATAGAGACAAACAGGTAAACCTCTTGGACTTGACGGAGCATTGAGCAGGAAGAAGGACCTCCAGATACAGCCAGCAGCACCTGCAAGTACACAAAGCATCACACCTTTTCACTTCATGCTCATTATTCTGTGGGGATAACACATTCAGAAAATGAACGGCAGTCAAGATAATGTTGTCATGTCGTGTCAGCAGAGAACAAATAAAGCACACAGCTTACCTTCTCTCCAGGAAAAATGACCCTGTTTTTGCCCAGCATGGCTCTGAACTTATGAATGAAGTATTCCTTGAAACAGCCCCTGACAAATAGAAAAAAGATTTGCGCTAAGTTGGTAAAACACAATATACATCTTCTCAAACTATGTAAGATAATCTCTTCTATATGCTATATTGCTATATAAAATGCAGTTCATCTTCTAGCCACACTCCAGTTCTAACAACTATTCTCACAAGACCTGCTGAATTTCTCCTCTCAAATTTCACTTTTAATTTACTATTAATTTTCAGTTACTTCCACTTCACTATGTGAAGTGTTTCACATTGAAATGAGCTGCTCAAAGGACATATACATCCTCTCTTTACCAGTATGCTTTTCAAATCAAGTTTCAAATCAAATGTATTTATATAGCCCAATATCACAAATTACACATTTGTCTCAGTGGCCTTTACAGATTGTACAGGATACGACAGGCTTTTATTGTGAAAACATCTGCCATAGTTGATTTAATTTACCAGAGGCTGAGCAGCTACTGATACAAATGTCAGAGAACAGGTGAATGTCCATAATAAGTGAATGAGAGCAGAGTGGAGAGTATGTGTGGCCTGCCTTCTATGATGTACTGATATGGACATTGTGCAGAATGTATGCGAGCCATTATACAACAGGTGAAGTGCTTTACCCAGCTTTTATTAGTGCCGGCCACTCCCCCCGCTATTACTTAAAACAGGCTTTTATTTGGGAATCTACAGACATGCAGTGAGCATTTGAAGCAGGATTTTTTACAAATGACTTTCAACTTAAACTTGACTAAATAAAAACAGGATGAGGTTTAATGATTAAAACTAACAACGACATTTGACACAGGACTATGACTATGAAGATGACAAAATCAACACAATTGTGCACCCACTAATCTTTAATAAGTCTGCATCAATTTTAAACATGAATTTTCTGCAAATAAAAACGTATGCCATCAGAATCCTTTTAATGGCGCTATACTCACAAAAGCGATCTAGAGCAGGATGCTCAGTGCTTTCAGCTCATTGTGTTCTACCAGCACACATAACTTCTGGAAATGGAAATGGTCTTTTATCGTTATGTACACAGCACCACACACAGTGGAATTTAGACTCTGCATTTAACCCATTCTAGTATTAGGAGCAGTGGGCAGCTACTATGCCTTGCTCAAGTGCACCTCAGCAGTGCCCAGGAGGGAAACTGGCACCTCTCCAGGTACCAGTCCACACTCTGTACTAGGTCCGTTCGGCAACTGGCAACCCTGCGGTTCCCAAGCCTAGTCCCTACGGACTGAGCTACTGCCCAGCGTGTGCTGAAACATTATTACACAGCAGATATCAGCATGTCTTACCTGCAGTATGCATCTCCTGCTCTGATCCCCACAGCTGCAGTTGCCTTTTTGCATTTCACACATTTCTTAGAAACACTAATAAATGGAGGAACAACAGACATCTTAAAAAAGTCATGAGCATGGATTTATATTTTATGACACACTTAAAAATGCAAAAATGTGTATGTATACTGTGGAAGAATTGTGTAATAAAATGCCACAGAAATCCAAAGTTATCATTTCATGGGGTAAATATTTGCTGGGTCCCAACTGATTAACTCATTGCTTTGAATTCTTTAAAATCTGTTTTATCACAACACACACACTCAGTTTGTGAGTGTTGTTGAAGCGTAGACGCTGTAATAGTTTCTCTCCAAGTGGTGATGAAGTGATCCTTTCTAACAACCAATGACTCTTCAGCATATGTACGCATGTGCAGCAGTGTTAGAAAGCACTTTATTTAGGATTGAGCACTGTAATAATGCAGGAGCTGCTTTAGTTGATATTGCATGTGAGCGGTGCACTGATTACATAACAACATTGCATTTAATCAGATGACCAAAGCCAAGGTACATGCAATGAACATTGGGCCCCTGGGGGTCTTGGTTCCTGGTTGCTCATCAGTAATGACCATGGATGTTTAAAAGAATGACAGCTAACATTAGTCTCATGACTCCAGATAACTAGCACAGATCACATGTCATAAAGCAACAGGTCCTTCATCTAGTCGAATACTAAGGGTACACTTCAGAATAAGTGTTTTTATATTTGACCTGTGGCCCTGCTGAAAACATTGTACGACTCTCTTAACAAATGTGAAGAGGATGCACAACATCAGCTGAGACTTAATTAAATAAAGATTTAAAACGCAGCACTCTGTGACGTCACATAACGTTACATGGTACCGTTACATGTTGGTACCATTACATGTTAACGTTACATGTTAACGTGAGCCTACCTGGGCACCTCCGCGCGCTGCAGTGGACCGTGGTAGTCTTCGTCCACCTGGCACATTGTGTAGTCTTTGACTTCTGTCTAACTTTAAATGCTTCAGCAGCAGCTCACCTCCAATACCTCACATACAGCCTCGTGTTTCTAGTATATGCAAGGCTATAATGCCGTTAATATGTTCTATAATCACTTTATTTCAGTAACAACCGTCACGTGTATGTTGTCTGGGTCTAGGATTAAACATCAGGCCTCTTTTTGATGACGTAGAGAGTCACCTTGTTGACGTTTACGGTGCGTTACCGCCCCCAGCTGGTGTGGAGGGTGAGTTCAAATAAAATAAAATAAAAATATTCGTTCAAAGAGTTATTGGTTGCTCAATCGTTCTTCTTGTCAATACTAGCCATGAAGTGATCACTTTGACAGAATCCACTGTCATCATCCTGTGAAAAATTCGCAAGTTAAATGTTACTTTACATATGAAGAAAGTGCACCAAAACAGCTTTATATCACTTAAGAAACATTGCCAAAGTTAGGTCATTCCTATCATCTAAAGATGCTGAAAAGGTTATTCATGCTCTTATTTCAAATAGAATAGATTGTTGCAATGCTCTTTTTACTGGTCTTCCAAAAAAGTAAATTGAAAACGGTCAACTTATTCAAAACTGTGCTGCTAGACATTTAAACCAAGAAAAGGAAGCCAGAGCATAGTACCTTAGGTTTAGCTACACTCCATTGGCTCCAAGTATCTTTTAGAATAGATTTTAAGGTGCTTTTACTTGTTAATGGTTTAGGACCAGCCTATATTGCAGTCTCTCTGGTGTTTTGTAATCCTTCACGAGCCCTCAGATCTTCTACTTCTGGGTTTATAAAATCACACAATTATATGCATAAGAGAATAGGCAGAGCAGCTTTTAAAAAAAAAGATGTTACAAAATTATGGAATACTCTGCCAAGAAATATAAGAGATGCAGACTCAGTTGATAACCTATTTATTTAATTTGACTTAAAATTAATATCATTCTCATTATGTTCTTTATCTTATTATTATTGTTATTATTGGTCTCTGATTTTAGATTCACTTATATATTTTAGCATCTAGTTTTTTTTGTTATCTAATTTTATTATCTGTTTGCCCTTGTTTAGATGTATTTTATTTGTATTTTTTGTATCTCTTGTATAAAAATTGTTCTCCAAATAAAGTTTATTATTATTATTATTATTATTATCATAATAATTATTATTATATGTTGCCACCCCATTCTGACCCTGCACAGAAACATGTAGGAGTCACAGACAACTTGTTTTTTCCTGCTATAATTCTTCTACAGATGTTCGCAGGGAGTAATTGTTTGCGATACATTGCAGTGTGCATTCGTACTGTTTCCCTTATCTATAGGACACTAAATCCCCTGACAAGACGTTATAAATGAATGTGAAGGTAATGCGAGGTTCAGGTTACTGTACACCTGTGGATTTACCCTTGGGATTGCAGACATAGATAAATGTAGAGAGCAGAGACTGTATAACATAGAGTAGAGACTGTATAACATAGAGTAGTGAGTTGTAGGTAAATGGACAGAAGGACTTCAACCTCCACAATCCAATGCGCACACAGGTCTCTTGTAGTTCGCGAGCGTTCACCGGCGTTTTCCAAAAGCGCTAATCTGACAACCAAGTGGAGCCGGCACGACATGTCCTCTGTGCGCTTATAGCTCGCTGTTCTTTATAAGGGCATCCTCAGCACAGTGCCGACACACAAACAGCTCAGTACGGCTCGCAATGTTTACTTCTCAGGCGGCATGTCTCCTCCAGCCAGGGACGAGTAATGCTTTGGTTTAGTGCAAATATTTTGTAAGTAGATTGGAAAGCCACCATGTTTGTACGACATATATTTAAATTGCTGTACGGCTAATGCAGTAGTGAACAGCAGCCAGGACAGCTTCTTCTCCCCTGCAGCGGGCTGTTGTCGACGCTCCTGCGCCCTGTGCAGGCTCCATGATGGCGATGTTTCGGAGCTTTGTCTCGGCGAACACCCAGCTCCGCCAGCAGCAGCAGCCCAGCAGCGGCTCAGGCTCACCGGCTGTCCCGGCGGAGGGCATCGAGAGCCAATTCTCTTGTCCCATCTGCCTGGAGGTCTACCATAAACCCGTCAGCATCGCCAGCTGTGCTCACACGTAAAGTAGCTACGTCTTGTTTGGATGTGTGTTATGGACATTGAGTCACCGCAGACAGCTTCATTTTTAATATCATGTGTCTGTTTGTTTTTCCAAGCACGCAGCATTCCACACATAGGTTTGTAACATTCTAAGCCTAGTTTAACAAGAGAGAAGGGGGGAAATGTCGCTCCTTTATTATGCTTTGATTGTTCAGAAAACACAGCATTGTTAATATTAAGGCATACAAACACAAATGTGAGTTGTAATATATATTGAGCAGGAGTATAGTTTATAGTTGTTGCACTACAGACTACAGATACTGAGATGTATTATACAGTACTTGTATGTTTTTTATTACCAAGTTATAAAACGAATCAACAGAAAATACAGCTACACTTATATATTACAGTTCTCAAAACATTATGTCATGTACTGGGTATGAGAGAGACAGCATACCGTATGCTATCACACACTTTTAATCAGAGACAGATCTGGTAGGGTGCAGGAGTTAAGTTAAGACACCCAGCTCATAGAGGTACCTCAGGCGCCAGAGTGTGTTCCTGTAAACACTGGTGATGGGTGACATCATGTGACCTGTCTTTCTGCATCCTCCCCAGGTGACTGCTGTTCACAGGGAGAAAATAGGGCCATCATTCTGCAAAAATTAATAAAAAATAATAATAAAGCTGTTAGGATGAAAAACAATAATGTCACTCGGCATGTTGGCAGGCCCAAGTGTAAGAAAAATTAAAGTTTTGATGACACACAAAGCGAACAGAACCTTTGAACCTTTGCTTTAAAGCTCCACTTTCTGTAATGATTTATACCTGAATGAAGATCATTTTAAGACCAAGCTGACCATAGACCATTGGCCGTCCAGTAAATGCTGACTTGTGAAATGTGTAATTGATGGAATAATGACATCATCTGCTCCTACAATCAAAGGCCTCTTACTGTATCTACTGTAATTCAATTAGAGAGGAGTGATTCGAACCCTTCTCAGTCTGGAGCTGAAAAGAACAACAAAGAGCAGAGCAGACCTCATGTAGTCTCACTTCTATTTCTAGTTAAAGAAAAATGGAGCTATTTTTACTCCTGATGCTGATGGAGATGGATGAAACTTCACAAAAGACATAACGCTTGCTTTTCACTAACCCACACATAACAAAACTGTACAGGAAACACACTCACCTCTACTGTGTGTTAAATATATAAATATATATATTTATATATATATATATATTTATATTTATATATATGTATATAAATATATATTTTTCAATATAAATATACAGTATATGCACACACACACACACACACACACACACACACACACACACACACACAC